>JARHVA010002281.1:2445000-2683437 GCA_037957365.1 Torreya grandis | reverse complement strand
TGCTTCATGAGAGACATTGTTGTTTATTTATCATTCTCATATCCATTTTAGCTTCTCTAGATTTGATTTCCTAATCTACCTATTAGTTATCTAGATAGCACCCAATAGAGATTAGATTTCTCAATTATGACTCATACCTAGACTAACATGAGAATGATCTAAGGCTATGGGATGCCTATATCTAGATTAGACATCTAAATTTTTGTGAGGATAGCTCCTTTGAATATATGAATTGATGAACAATTTTCAAACCTATTTTACCTTTTGGGGTGAAAAAGGAAGAAGAAATTGAAAATGAAACCTACTTTAGCTTTGGTGATGCACCAGAATAGTTGATTATCCTCTAAAATCTTTGAAACTAAGGCACAAATATGGATCAAAATAAACTCTAAAATAAATTCCTAATCATCAATGTTTCAAAGGAAATCTTGAAAGAAGATTTGTAGATTGAAGATATGTGTATAAAGGTCTCTAAAGACACTGCATACAAATAATCTTTAGTACAATTTCTATTTTTAGCTCATAAATTGACCTATTGAGGATGAAATTATAGTGGTAAGTGAGGAAAAGACCTACAAAAGATGATAACTATCACACTTATTATGCAAATACACAATCAAAATACACACTACCACCACACACTGATCTACAAACAACTCTATTGATTTTATGGTGAAAGTTATTTTTTTTGTATCTCTCTATATAAATTAATAGGTATCCCTCAAATGGTTATAAGAGCCTATATATATATATTCCAAAATTAAAGACTCTAGCCAATTGGCATAGAGGAGACAAGGATCAGTCTTGTTTGAGTTAACTCAAGACTACAATCCTTTAACAATATTAAATCAAGTCTTTATATATCTTCAAATTCTTTAATATTTTGCATGATCTTGAATTTTGGTGTAGAAAGGAATGTTTTGAGTCCTTGTTGATTTATCAAACCTTTACATGAAAACTACACCCATCCTCAATGTTTAAATCAAGCTTGAAGGATTTTAAAGTGTTTGAATACCTTTGTTTGTAGTCTATGGAAGATGCATGAAAAAGTAGTTACATAGTCAACTGAGAATGATTTAGTGTTTGATGATTGATTAACTTCACTTTAGCTTTCCCATGTATGATATGGTACTTAATAACTAAAATTACATGAAAATATCCATGTGAAGATCATATATGTAGTGTGTAAATTTCATATAAACTCATTTGATATCCATCTCAATGCCAAACTCAAACTAGCTTCTATTATAAAGATAATGTCTTCTTATGCATGGACTTGATAGAAGTATGACTATCTACTTTAAGTGGCTTCATGTCAATGAAATGACCATGTTGACTATTTAGACATTTTTCCAAGATCGTGCATCTACCCCTTTCTCAAAATCTAAGCATAGATCCTCATGATAGATAGTGTTTGAGTTAGCTTTAATGGAGAGGATTAAACTTGAATATCTTGCTTCTTATTTGACCCAAGTCAATTTTATTTTCCATTATCTTTCAAATTTTAATTCTAAGCATGTATCTTGATATGATCCCTCTCATTTTATGCCAACTGATAATTCTTTTATTTATTTCACAAGATATTGCTATCAGTGCTTTGACTCCTTGACCTCATACATGTTATAGATCTATCTCTATATAAATGAATGTGTACCATTGATATTCTAATAGTATAACATTATTGTGACACTTGGTATCTTTTCATTTGGATTCAATATTCATTGACTTGTTGATGCATTGCTCACCATTAGATCTCTATGTATGATTGCACATGCACCATTGATTTATTTGGGCCCATTGATAACTATCAATTGATACTCACCATTAGATCATCTTATAGGTCCTCAATATCTTGCCACTTGGTATCTTCTCATTCATGCTAAATTTTTGACTCGCTACTCACCGTTGATCTATTAGGTATGAATGAACATGTACCATTAGATATTTGGACCCACTAACACTAAAAATTACCCGTTCACCATTATATCTTCATCTTAGCTATCAATATTTGAACACTTGTTAGTTTTTCACTTGTTCCTAGGAATATTTGAATCTTAATGACTAGTTCTTATGTCTTAAGTTTGACATCCCCACACACATTTTATTCTACAAGTTCAAATTTAAATGCTTGTAACTTGAGATAGAGAGCTTATCAAATCACAAAATTTTTAGGGAATGATATTAGGACAAAATTTATGATCATGCAATATTTTGGCTTTGGTTGATTCCATAGATGTAATTATTAAATGCATGATCAACTTGCTCCACCCATTCTTGCATGACGTGCACATTACTATTTAACTTATCAAAGCTTGTGTTAGTCATTTTTTCCTTCAAAAAGGACACTATGGGGCATAAAATATTAATCTAAGGCAATGGTCATCAAATCTTAGAATGATAGGGGTTAACATTTGGCTTGTGAAGCCAAAATGTTAACATTTTTGGTGACTCACAATAGTTGACTAGCCTGTTGGTCAAAAGAACTCATCAAATTCCATTGGAAAATAGAATATTTTGGGCTTTGAGATACCTTTTATAATTTTGACACAATAAGATTAATGGGAAATAATAGCTAATATAAAAATCATGGATAACTAAACTAAGTAAAATAAGAAAACAATGAAAGGGAAGTAGATTGTTGCTTCTGATTCTCACTTATTAACATAAAATAAACCTACTAACTTGAAATGATAGGATTTATTCCAAGATCAAATGGAAACATATATAATGCACCATGCATATTTAAAACATATTTACCATCTTTTGATATCTCTCTTATGTAGCTAAGAGTAACTGGATGCTCATATCTTCTTGATGATTTAGCTGGGATTCCAACCTCTATTTTTAGGTACATTTATTGAAGGTATGGATTCAAGACCCAATCATCATGCTCCCAGATCCATGTACTTTGAATGAACATCTTCAATTCTTCTTATTTCATAAATTTTTAAACATGATCATGTATACCAACTTGTTGTATCTCCTTTCTTATAACTTCAATGTTGGCCTCTAAGAGAGATGGATATGATTGTGTGACTTATTGAGGCCATTTGTGTTCATAATCAACTTCAAAAAGTAGAGATATGTCTGAAGATGATGAGAGAGGTTGATAACCATGCTTGATATTCTCAAACATGTCGTCTTATAATAAAAAAATTACCTCTTTCTTGGTGAAAGCACTCCTCTCATCCTGCAATGGACCACATTCAAGTAAAGAATAACTTGAAAAAAATATGTCATAACAAATTCTAAATATTTGGTTCTCATGAAGCTAAATTACAGTTGGAAACTTTATTCACTATGAGTTTCATAAGGTCTCTGTAAAACCTGTGATCTTTTTTATGGTTCATGATGGTCTGGTAGGTATTCAAGTCCCTGATCAAAAACTCATGGAGAAATTACCTTTACCTTAAACAATGTAGGAAGTGTTCTTCCTCTTGGGCATTATCATCCTATATCTCTCAGATAATATTTAATTAAAAAAAAAACCTCTTTGACCTCACTTTATTATATATCTTATATTATTGGATCTTATATCTTAATTAACATTGAGTGTGTCTATGATGACGTCCTCTTTATGATCATGAAAAAATATTTCATCTCCATCTACATCAGCTATAAGTTCATTTGCTTTAGAAATGATAGGCTCCTTTTCTAGGATAGGCACAATAGCTCCCTAAAAGTATTCAATAATATTAAAAATATCCAATGGTTTTTCCATAGATACCTAATTTTGCTCATAACGCTAGTATTCTTGGATCACCTTCACCTCCTCTCTTTGTTTAACTTTTTCTTGAATGGATTTCCTTGAAGGAAAGGACTTGGGCTTCTAAGGAGGAAGGGGTGAAGGTTGATCCTCTAGTATTGAATGCATTTTAGATTGAGGCATGATTGGGATATTTTCTTACTAAGATGAACTTAGAATCCAAGGATATTGATATGGGTTAATAGAAGATATTAGCCTTTGAGACTCATATTGGCTATCTAATAGCTTGTGCTTGTGCATTGATATCTCTTTAGAAATCATTTGGTTTACCCTCTTCATATCCTCCAACTCATCATGAAAAATCAATTTATTTTGGAAGGGTGGTTGATCTTGGAATAGGTAAGGCTCATATGGATGAGGATGAGATGCATATGGATCATTGTTATAGGATGGGTATGAGCCTTCATTCTATTGATAAATCTTTGTATGCTCATCATATGGCTAATATATGTTATGGGAGGGATGATATGAGTCATGAAGATCATATTATTAATGTTGAAATGGAGAAGAATGATGAAACTATTCTCTATAGGCTGACATAGCCTATAAAATCATGAAGATAACTCAAATTATGAACAACAATTTACCTTTTACCTTGAGATAAGGGCTAGAGGAGTACTGTAAATTAGTTATAAAGATGAATGTGATGCAAAATTATACCCAAATACCTAAATTTTCATCCCATTAGGCATGTTATAACTATTAGCTATCCAAATATCACCTAATAGAGATTAGATTTCTCAAGTATGACTCATACCTCAACTAACATGGGAATGATCTAAGGTCATGGGATACCTATATCTAGATTAGACCTCTAGATTTTAGTGAGGATAGCTCCTTTGAATATATGAATTAATGAACAATTTCCAAACCTATTTTAAATTTTGGGGTGAAAAGGGAAGAAGAAATTGAAAATAAAACTTACTTTACCTTTGGTGATGCACCAGAATAGTTGTTTATCCTTTGAAATCTTTGAAACTAAGGCACACGTATGGATCAAAATAAACTCTATAGATCAGTCCTAAATATTAGTGTTTCAAAGGAAGGCTTGAAATAATATTTTTAAATTAAAGGTATGTGCATGAAGGTCTCTAAAGACACTGCATGCAAACAATCTTCAGTGTAATTTCTATTCTTAGCTCTTTAATTGACCTATTGAAGGTAAGATTATAGTGGTAGGTGAGTAAAGGACCTATAAAAGATGATAACTATCACACTTATATAAAAATACACAATCAAAATACACACTACCACCACACACTAATATATAAATAACTCTATTGATTTTATGGTTCAATTTACAATTTTTTATATCCCTCCATATACAAATTTAGAGATCCATGAAATGGTTCTAAGAGCCTACATATATATATATTCCAAAAGGAAAGACTCTATCCAACTAGAGTAGAGGAGATAAGGATCAATATTTCTTGAGTTAACTCAAGACTACATTCCTTTATAAAATATTAAATCAAGTCTTCAGATATCCTCAAAGTCTTCAATCTTCTACATGATCTTGAATTTTTGTGTTGAAAGGAAGGTTGTGAGCCCTTGTTGAGTTGGAAAATATTTGCATGAAAAATACACCCCTAATTGATGTTTAACTCAATCTTGAATTTGAGATTGAAGTGTTTGAATACCTTTATTTGTATGGATTCTATGGAAGATACGTGAAAAATTAGTTACACAATCAACTAAGAATGATTTAGCACTTGATGAATGATTAACTTCACTTTAGATTTCCCATACATGATCTAGTACTTAATGACTAAAAGTGCATCAAAATCTCCATGTGAAGAGTAGATATACAGTGTGGGAACTCCATGTAACTCATTTGATAGCTAACTCAACACCAAACTCAAAATTTATTCTACTGTAAAGATAAAGTCTTCTTATGTATGAACGTGATAGAGCTATGACTGTCTACTTTAAGGGAATACATATCAAGGAAATGGCCATGTCAACTATTCAAACATTTCTCTAAGATCATGCATCTACCCCTTTCTCAAAATATAAGCGTAGATCTTCCTAACAAATCATGTTTGATCAAGCTTTAAAGGTGATGAGTAAACTTGCATAGCTTGCTTCCTATTTGACTGAAGTTATTTTATTTTCCATTGGCTTTCAACTTTTAATTCTAAGCATTGATCTTGATTTGGGCCCTCTCATTTTGTGTCAAGTATCAATTGTTTATTTTCTATGTAATATCCCACTATAATTACTTTGACTCCTTGACATCATACACACCTTAGATTTATCTCTATATAAATGAATATGGGTCATTGATCTTCTAATAGTCTAACATGGTTGTGATAGTTGGTAGCTTCTCTTTTGTCTTCAAGATTCATTGACTTTTTGACTTATTTCTCACCATTATATATTTGTGTATGATTTCACATGTAATATTGATCTATTTAGTCATATTGATAACTATTAGTTGATGCTCACCATTGGATCATCTGATAGGTCCCTGAGATCTTGCCACTTGGCAACTTTTTGTTCATGTTAATTTTTTGACTCATTACTTGTTTTTGATCTATTAGGTACAAATGAATGCATACCAAGAGATTTTGGGACCCATTAATAATAAAAATTACCCACTTATCAGTATATCTTCATATTATCTCTTGATATTTAGACACTTATTAGTTACTCTCTCATTTCAAAGATTATTTGAATCTTAATGACTAGTTCTCAAGGCTTAAATTTGATGTCCCCATGCACGTTCTATTCTATAGGTTCAAATTTAATTGATTATAACTTAAGATAGAGAAATTTTCAAGGCACTAATTTTGGAGAGAATGATCTTAGGAAAAATTACGTCATACTCATGCCATATTTTGGCTTTGGTTGATTCCATAGGTGTAATTATTAAATGTATAATCAGCTTATTTCACCCATTCCTTAATGATGTGCACATGATGGTATGGTTTCTCCATGCTTTTATTAGTCATTTTTTCCTTAAAAAAGGACATTATGGGTCATAAAATAGTAAACTAAATTAATGGTCATCAAAGCTTCAAATGATAGGGGTTAATATTTGGCTTGTGAAGCTAAAATGTTAACATTTTTGGTGACTCACTGGGGTTGTCTAGCCTACTGGTCAAAAGAAATCACTAGATTTCATTGGAAAATATACTTTTTTTGGCTTTGAGAGACCTTTTATGACTATGACACAACAAGACTAAATGGAAATAATAGCTAATCTAAAAATCAAGGACAACTAAACTAAGGAAAATAGGAAAATAATGAAAGGGAAGCATATTACTACTTGTGATACTCACTTATTGACATAAAAAAAACCTACTAACCTAAAATGAGAAGCTTTATTACATGATCAAATAGAAATCTATTTGATACACCATGTATCTTTTAAACATATTTACCATCTCTTGATAGCTCTCTTCTATAGCTAAGAGCAATTGGATATTCATATCTTCTAGATGATATAGTTGGGATCCCAACCTCCATTCTTAGGTAAATTAATTGAAGGTATGGATCAAGACCCAATCATCATGCTCCTAGATCCATTTACTTTGCATAAACATATTCAATTATTCTTCTTTTATAAACTACTGATCATGATTATGTAAACTAGAGTATTATATCTCCTTTTATATATATTCAAGGTTGGCCTCTAAGAGAGATGGATATAATTTTATAAATTCTTGAGTCCATTTGTGCTCATACTTAGATTCCTAATGTAGAGAGACATCTGAAGATGATGAGAGAGGTTGATAACCATGCTTGAGATGCTCAAACATGTCATCTTCTGAGAAAAAAACTACCTCTTATTTGGTGAAAACACTCTTCTCATATTTCATTGGACCACATTCAAGTCAATAATAACCTAAATAAAATATGTCAAAAAAATCTAAATATTATCTCTCATGAATCTGAAGTACAATTGAGATTTCTTCATTATAATCATAAGGCTGAAAATTATCTTTTGGTATCTTAGATTGTTCTTCATGAGGGATGGTAAATATTATGTGATTAATAAACTCATGGAAAACACCTTCAAATTGAATAATTGAAGTATTTTCCTCTTAAATTTCATCCTCTACTCTTAGCTAATCTTAAATCACAATGACAACCTCTTTGACCTCACTTTATTTTATAGCTTATATGATTGGATCAATATCTTCATTAACACTAAGTGTGTTTATGATGATGTCCTCCTTATGATCTTGTAAAACTCTTTCATCTCCATCTACATTAGTTGTAACTTCTTCTTCTTCTTTAGAAAGGATAAGTTCCTTATCTAGGATAAGCACAATAGATCCCTGAAAGTATTTAATAAGATGATAAAGATCAAATGGTTTTGTTATAGATACCTGATTTTAATCATGAGGCTAGTATTCTTGGATCACTTTCACCTCCTCTCTCTACTATAATTTTTCTTGAATGGATTTCCATGAAAGAAAGGACTTGGGCTTCCAAGAAGGAAGGGGTGAAGGTTGAGCCTTTGGTATTGAATGTATTACAACTTGAGGCATGATTGGGATATTTTCTTACTAAGATGGACTTATAATCCAAGGATATTGATATGGGGTATCATAAGGTATTAGCCTTTGAGATAGAGATTAGTTATCTAATAGATCTTGTTTTTAGGTTGATATCTCTTCAACAATCATTTGGCTTACCCTCTTCATATCCTCTAGCTCATCATGAAAATTCAAAGAGTTTTGGAAGGGTGGTTGATCTTGGAATGGGCAAGGCTCATATGGATGAGGATGAGATGCATATGGATCATTGTTATAATACTATTATGAGCCTTCATTCTACTAATAAATCTTTGTATACTCATATCATATGGTTGATATAGGTCATGGGAGGGCTTATATGGGTCATGAAGATCATATTGGAAATTCTAAAAGGGAGAATAATGATGAAATTATTCATTTTAGTCTACCATAACCTATAAAATCATAAAGATAACTCAAATTATGAAAAAAAATGTACCTTTTACCTCAATATAAGGGCTAAAGGAGTACTAAAAATTAGTTCTAAAGATGAATGTGTTGTAAACTTGTACTCCAATAGCTAAAATTGCATCCCACCAGGCGTGTTAGAATTATTAGCTATCCAAATAGAACCCAATAGAGATTAGATTGCTCAAGCATGACTCCTACTTGGACAAACATGAGAATTATCTAAGGTTGTGGGATGCCTATATCTATATTAGAACTTTATATTTTGGTGATGTTAGCTCATTTGAATATATGAATTGATGAACAATTTCCAAACTTATTTTAACATTTGGGGTGAAAGGGTAGAAGAAACTAAAAATGAAACCTATTTTCCCTTTGGTGATGCACCAAAAAAATTCTTTATCTTCTGAAAGATTTAAAACTAAGGCACACATATGGAATAAAAAAACTCTATAGATCAGTCCTAAATATCAGTGTTTCAAAGGAAGGTTTGAAAGAAGATTTGCAGATTGAAGTTATGTGTATGAAGGTCTCTAAAGACACTACATACAAATAATCTTCAGTAAAATTTCTACTCTTAGCTCTTTAATTTACCTATTGAGGATGAAATTATAGAGGTATGTGAGGAAAGGACCTATAAAAGATGATAATTATCACACTTATATGCAAATACAAAATCAAAATATGCACTCCAACCACACACTGATCTACAAATAACTTTCTTTATTTATTTTATGGTTCAAGTTACAATTTTTTGTATCTCTTTGTATATAGAGTTAGGGATCCCTCAAATGGTTCCAAGAGCCTACATATATATCATCTAAAAGGAAAGACTCTAGCCAACTAGAGTATAGGATACAAGGATTAGTCTTGCTTGAGTTAAATCAAGACTACATCCCTTTTTACAATATTAAATCAAGTCTTTAGATATCCTCAAAGTCTTCACTCTTCTGCATGATCTTAAATTTTTGTGTCAAAAGGAAGGTTTTGAGCCCTTATTGAGTTGGAAAACCTTTGCATGAAAAATATGCCCCTCCTCAATGTTTAATTCAAGATTGAAACATAGTTTTAAGTGTTTTAATACCTTTGTTTACATGGAATCTATGGAAGATGCATGAAAAAGTAGTTACACAGTCAACTAAGAATGATGTGGCTCTTGATGGCTGATTAACTTCATTTTAGCTTTCCCATACATGATCTGGTATTTAATGACTAAAATTTCATCAAAATATCCATGTGAAGAGCATATATATAGTGTGTAAACTCCATGTAAACTCATTTTATAGCCATCTCAATGCTAAACTCAAACTTTGTTCTACTATAAAGACAAAATCTTTTTATGCATGAACCTAACAGAGATAAACTATCTACTTTAAGAAGATTCATTTTGAAGAAATGACCATGTCAACTATTTAGACATTTCTCCAAGATTGTGTATCTACCCCTTTCTTAAAATATAAGCATAGGTCTTCCTGATAAATCAAATTTGATCGAGCTTTAATGGTGATGAATAAACTTATAGAGCTTGCTTCTTGTTTGACCCAAGTCTATTTTATTTTCCATTGGCTTTTAAATTTTAATTTTGATCTAAGCCCTTTCATTTTGTGCCAAGTGTCAATTCTTTATTTGTTCCACAAGATCTTGCTATTAGTCCTTTAAATCCTTAACCTCATACAAATTATAGATCTATCTCTATACGAATGAACATAGGTTATTGATCTTCTAATAGTATAATATGGTTGTGACAATAGGTAGATTATCATTTAGATTCAAGATTAATTAACTTGGTGACTCATTACTCACCATTATATCTCTATTTATTATTTCACATGAACCATTGATCTATTTAAGCCCACTAACAACTATCAGTCAATGCTCTCCATTGGATCATCTAATAGGTCCCTAAGATATTACCACTTGGTAGCTTCTCATTCATGTTGACTTTTTGACTCACTGCTCACCATTGATTTTTTAGGTATGAATGATTGTGTAAAATTAGATCTTGGGACCCAATAATACTATATATTAGCCACTCACTATTGGATTTTTATCTTATCTCCCAAGATTTGAACACTTGTCAGTTGTTCACTCATTTCTAGGATTATTGAATCTTAACAACTAGTTCCCTTGGCTTAAGTTTAAAATTCCCATACATGTTCTATTCTACAAGTTTAGCTTTAAACACTTGTAATTTGAGATAAAAATCTTATCAAGGCACCAAATTTTTAAGGAATGATCTTAGGACAAAGTAAATCATGCTCATGCAATATTTTAGATTTGGTTGATTCTATAGGTGTAATTATTAAATGCATTATCATCTTGCTTCACCCACTCCTTCATGATATACACATGATGATATGGCTTCTCAAGACTTGTGTTATTAATTTTTTCCTTGAAAAAGGACACTATGGGGGATAAAACAATAATCTAAGGCAATGGTCATCAAAGCCTCAAATGATGGGGTAAACATTTAGCCTGTAAAGCCAAAATGTTAACACTATCTTTTTCTATATTTTATCTTATAAATATGTCAATATTTATAATTTCCAACTATGTCATACCTTTTTATTTATTTCTATCCATTATTTACCCCATCCTAATTACATTAATCAGATCAATGTAATTTTGAAATTTCAAGTTCATGCTTCATAACTAACTTAGTTGACTAACCTATTTTGAGGATAGTCTACCTAGTTATGACTAAATTGAGTTGGATTTTATTATTATCTAAATATATAGGAGGTATTGGGGTAATTCATAATTATTAATACAATCAACCATTTCAATCTAATAGAGATGAATATTCATTTTCAATTTTTATTTCTCGCACTTCTACCTTAAGTCTACATTTGGAAGAGTTAATTCTTAGATCTTGTCTTGGATGGAAAATATTATATTTTTTAATATTACATGAAAGAATAGGAGTCATTTTATCCTATATATTGATTCAAACATTGATATACTTATAACCATAATAATATCCTAGCTGAGGAAGAGATTGAGGCTCGATGGCTCTTGTTCAAATTAAGTATTTTCTAACCCTAGTTCTTTCCTTTTTATGGATATAAATTTCATAATTTATTGGTTAATTTATTCATGTCTCCTTTTTTGAAATATATCTACACTTAAATTTAGTGTGGTCATATGATTATTCAAACTTTTTATTTATACACCTTAGGTAGACTAGGGCCCCATTTGCATACCATGGCTCCTTGCCTATTTTAAATATGTTTCCAACCCATCCCCTTAATTACATCGATTGATTGTGATATTTGATTAATTGATAATTAGATACCTAGTTAGGGATATTTCATTCTGTTGATTTCATAGAGGCATTAGAACCCTTTCTCTTGACATTATTTTGTAGACACTCCTTTTGCTAGGTTTATCAAATCCATTTGTAATATCCTAATTTCATTAAGCATCAATGCGATATATTTGATTTACCTTTTTAGAGTCTAGATATTTAGATAATATATTTTTATGTCAAATAATAACTCATTGCATATAAGTTCCACTAAGAAAATAGAGGCTGACTATAAAATGATATAAAACCTAAAGGTATGACCTAAGCTCCACTAGGGACACAAAGGTCAATTGTAAAAATACTAAAAAATAAAAAAATAAATCAATGGTGTAATAAAAATTATGCTAATAAATTTAAATTTAGGAAATAAAATAAACATGAGACAAAATAATCAAGAAAAATCTACGTTGATGACTATATCAAAGAGGAACATGTGAAAAAGGAATGTATTTGTCTTAGTAAGTTTCTTGAAGATGAATTTATTTCTTTATAAGATATTAAATGTTCTTGATTGTTACCTCATGGTAAGGATGAGAAATAAATAAGCCATAAATATGAGGATGAGCATCTTGATATAATCCCAAAGCATGTATAAGATTAAGGATACACATCATAAGATGCCCAAAATGGTGAATTGTATGCAGTGTTAGGTGCCCTAGTATATGAAATAAGAAAAGGATGGGAATTGTAATATTCTTGATTATGTGTGATAATAAGAGGATAGGCATCACTATATTCCCAAAATTTTGGGATGTAGGTGGATTATATTTAACCTCAAGATTGGTGGGCCTAATAATGATGTCAAAATATGTATAAATTGGTTTTATAATAGGAAATGTGGCATCTATGGAAGTGTTAGGATATTTCAGAGGTGATATGAAACTATGATATATAGTATCAAATAGTTTAATTCATTCTATATAAATAGAACTAAAATTAACTATATTATCTAGGTCAATACAACATTTTGTAACAAGACTAAAATGGATTATATTAGCCAAGTTGATATATTATGATGAAATAATACTAGAATGAATGGTACCAGACATGTCAATAGATTAGACTAATATAATATGATTAAAATAGACTATATCAACCAAGTCCATAAATTATATTTACATAGGATTGAAATGTATTATATCATCAAGTCAATACATTCTGATGAAACATGACTAAAATGGATTATATCAGCTAGGTCAATATAGCTTGATAAAATAAGATTGAAATGGATTCTATCAACCAAGTTGATATAGTCTGATGAAATAAGATTGAAATAGATTGTATTATCTAGGTTGATATAGTATGATGAAATGGGACTAAATGTATTATATTATCTAGTTCAATATAACTTTAATGAAGCAAGACTAAAATGGACTTTATCAACCAAGTCAATATATTTAGATGAAATAAAACTAAAATGTATTTTACTTGATAGCTTAATACAATTCGGTGAGATAAATTTAGATATACTAACACATTCTAGATCATGACTAATGTAGCTAACTATAGATAAAATAACTATTTCAACAATTTGTGGGTCATGGATGGTGCAGCTGACTATAAATAAAAGAACTATATTAGCACATTTTGGGTCATGGATAGTATAATTGAATGTAAATAAAATAACTATATTGGAACATTTTGTATCATGATTGGTGAATTTGATTGTATGTTTTTGTATCCAAATGATATCACATTGGTTGATACCATTGAAAACAAGTGATTATATTGGTTTAAAATAGGTATTATAGTAATGAATTATCATATAGGCTTGAGGATATAAAAGAATTTGGAGTGCATATGAACACAAAGGATCTAGATGTGAATTAATAATAAAATAGTACACACAAATTGACATATATATCAATAATATAACATGGATAATAGGTGGGAAAACATCAAAATGAGGTAAAAACCCCACAATGATTATTCAATATTTGAAAAACTTTTACCCGATACAATATAAACTTCTCCTTCTCACTTCCTCTCAATAACTTTCAAAAAATGTTTTAAAATCACCTAAATAAGTTTGAATGATAATGTTTCATATCAATTTACCATGATTCATAATATGTAAAATCCTTATTTATAATAAAATGTGAAGGTAAGTGATCGTTGTAACCAACGGGTCCAACCATCATGAAATCCATTTAATAACAATGGTAAGTATTAAACAAATATAGTATTATTATTTATTTTCACTAGGTTTTCACCTCATATTAATAAATAAAATATTATTATTATTTAATTAACTAACAAAGTAAACTAAGGGTTAATTAAGCCCTCTTAGTCATTAAATGCTTTAACGTGATCAAAATCACCTATAACTCATAGTGTAGTAGGAATTTGAATTAGGTGTTCTTCATAAGCTAATGAGATGATAAAATTTGATTGAACATGAGTGGAGGTTTGATGACTCATCCTCCTAAGGCCTTCTAAGGGTAGGGTAGAGTGTGGGTAAAAATCAAGGAAACCATGTTTATCATTACTTTATTTAAAATTGGGATTGCTAAAGATGGTAAAACCATAAGAATGATTTTCATCCATGTCATATTCATCATAAATAGGAACATTTGATATCATGTTAGGGTCTTCACCTCCATCAAAATCATCATCATACATAAGAAACTCATGGTATTGATTTTCAACCATGTGATAAGTGGTTAAGGTGGGATCATCAAATATTAGGGGACCATATTTCATTGGTATTTATTGGGGGATCATATTGGTAATCTTCAGCCCTACTATAAGTATCATCATTTGGATATTCACCTTGGTAATAAGGATTGTCAATATCATCAAGGGGAATATCATCATGGAAATTTTCATCAATAATATAAGTTTCAAAATTTATTTCATTAGGATCATCATAGAAATCATCATAAATAAGAGTATCATATAGATAATATTAAGTATCACTATTATCTTCATCACAAGTGGGAAGAGAATAATTGAGATCCTCAATCATGAGAAAAGGTGTAAAATAATTATAAAATGAGGAGTTGCCTTTTAAGGTATTCATATAATGTAGAAAGTGGAAACCCATATAAAATAAGAATATGTTGAGGCTCATAATAAATATCCTAAGAGGAGACATCATCATGAATAATAATAAAATTTTGATGTAAGGTAAGTTTGATTAAAAAATAAGACATACGGTGTCGAGATGGCTGATATAGTCGATAATTATATCTATAAAAATAGATTATATTGTCCAAGTTAATAAAATTAGCTAGTTAATATAGTATAGTAAAAATGTAGTACTACTCATGTCTATATAAAATGAACTATATTGGGTTAATTGATGTAGTTGGAAGGACACCCATAACTATTTAGGGTTAGTTGACACAATTATAAAGAAATAGAATGGTATTGAATTATCTGACACTCTTCACTATAATGAAATAAGAAAATATAAATTTCAAGACAACAAAACCAAATGTGGGATATGATTCATGTTGGGTTCATCAGAATGTATGCATAGGCTAGAATGACCTACAACTATCATCTTTCTCTCAATAGACTAGGATGTAAATAATGTCAATCAAATAGATCCTATGGTACCTAGATGATTGGGTGAGGACCATATAAATTCCATATATATATAAAATGGTAACCTACAATGTAAATTCCAAGAGTAAATGGTTACAAATCCTAAGCCTATGACACAAGGATATAGATCTCAATAGACTTAAATACAAATTTATTATGGTTGTAAATAAAATGATTAAACTAAGGATGGTTTAGAATGATTATAAATGTGGAATATGCAATGGTCAACCAAATGGGGGTCTATACAACCTAAATTGATTAATGGAAATTCTAAACAATCACATGGCTACACCAGTGTATTCACTATAGATAAATCTTAAAAAAGATACACATAATTTCATTAAACATGTAACAAACAAAGATATACCTACTCCACTAACTAAATAAAGGAAAGAGTTTAGGGATAGCATTACTTACCTTGTGGTGGACCTATCATTGCCTCAATCTCCCCCTTGGCTCAAGTGGAGCTTTGAAATAATTGTTTTATGTTGAATACCTCAAGTGATTGGATTAATATCTATATATCATTAGTTAGGAACTGACAATGACTCCTCTTATTGAATTTCAATGGCACCACAAGACAAGACTCATAAAGATAAGGTTATAAAACACTAACTCTCCCATATGATACTTGGGGCAGATGTGCTAGTGAAAACTGAGTGAATAAATGGTATATGATTTTATATGAATAAAATATGACCCCTATATATATTTTTATAATACCCAAACCAAAACTTAACTCTAAAATGATAATATCAACCTAGCTAATATAGTTGGAAGATATTGGTTGATAATAATGGTATCAGCCAAGTTGATATAATAAAAATGCCAAAAAACACTCTCATAATTATATCAAGCTAGCTAATATAATATAGGAAGAGTAGAGGCACAAAATATATGGTATCGACATATTCATTACATTAGGATATATGGAAGCTAGTAAATCTAGATAAGATGAAAGATAAATGGATAGACATTTAAAGGAGGTCATACTAATAATAATAATGTTGTAATTAGGATAACATATAAACACCTCTCAAAACTCACCTCAGTATTTTGTCATCCCATTCTTAGTGTACCATTTAAGGTTGAACTCAAGGATATTGATGTGTCTACAAGATTCTACAAGAGAAATCTTAGTAAATGATAAAGTGAAAAACATTATGTGTATATAGTATGGTCTTATAAATTTTCCTATAATGGAGGATATTTATATTTATGGCCATACTTTCCATAAATACATTCTTTTGAACTTACCATGAATTTCACCCCACCACTATGTTGGACCAATTTCACATTTTATTTTCATATCTTCCTAATATTTAATTTGTCAAGCATTTTTTGATTGGTTTCCTCTTTAATAGCTTCCTATATTTTTAAATTTATCAAACATATCTTATTTTTTAAATTTATGTTATTTTAGTATCACTAAATGATATATTTCCATTACTACAATTGACTTTTTTAACAACACCCAACATAAACCCAACCAATAATTCACCATTTCTCAAGGGTTCAATCACAATAATCCTAGTACCATGTCCATGATTAATAGAATCCTCAATATTATTTTTCTTAAAACTTTTATATCTCCAAATATCATCCCTTTATTGATTAAAACATGGTTGTTAACAATAAAAATAAAAATAAGCACATAAATCCCAACCCCATGGTTAACACAAAATCTAGGGCTAGAATGTTACTACACAAAGAATTTAATTCTCAATGTGAATAATGATAAAATAATGAGTAGACTCCTTAAATTTAATTATTTTTACAATAAAATCCAAAACACATAGGAAAATCTAAATAATAAATCCATGTTATGGGTTATGCTTTCCTTGAGAATCCTCCTAAGTGAAATTTGGCAAGCTTTGGGGAAATTCAGTCCATGACTTCCTCCAGACCTTATTTTACACCATTATTAACTTAGATATGAATATTTTTTATGCTACCTTTAGTTTTATAATCTTAAACACTATACAAAATTCTAATCCAACATATATCTTTACTCAATCTTATCACTATAGTTAAAATGTAACTCAACCATCACATTTAATTCAAAATGACCCAATTGATCCTATTTAATGATGTTGTAGGTTTTGAACTAAATGGATCACATGTAAACATATAAATTATACCCATTTATAAAATTAAAAATCAACTATTTAAAATTTATAATCTACTTCAACAAACTTAGTGGGGAAATCTAAATCAATGTCCCCCTAACCCCCTTTAAGGATCATCTCGAGAACATCATCTTGTAACTTCCCATCCACAACAATGTCATAAAAATATATAATTAATTCTTTATGCCTCATATTTTAAACATGTACATTATTAGAATCACTTTATCCATTACTTGTGATGTATTTGCTAATCTTATGTTGCATCTTAAAGCCTTTAGAAACATTTAGAAATATCGTCTCAATCTTGACACTTATGTAGCTACCAAATTACTTTCCAAAAAAAATTTAGGTGATGATTTAGAATGGTAAAATCAACTAATTTATATCTATATCACTAAATTATAAGGCTTAGTTAATTCATTAGTCTAATAAATATAATATCATGACTTACTCGAAAGTAATTTGGTTAACTTCATCAATTACAAAAAATGTTGAATGAGACATCACATGATTTATTCAAGTGATGGAATTCCTTAGCTAACAAATCTGAGCACATGTCTAAATAAAATATATTTAATCTCTTTATAACTATCATATAACATAAATATTAGTAAATAGTTATGTCTTATACTAAATTATTAGAAGAAACCTTCAACCAAGTTATAATATAGGAACATCTTATAATATAATTTGAGACTCCTTATCTAAAAAAAACACAAATTCTTATGATATCCAATAAGAAAATCATGTTACTGATGATGTTTTTATTTACACTATTGATCATATTTTAAACTATAAGATAAAAATTCATGCAATGATTCAAAGTAGTTTTTAAAATTTAACTCTCTCTCAACTACTTTCAAGAATCTATTTTAAACCAACTCCTCCTTCCAATCATAACAACAAAACAAATAGAGATTTAAACATTAATTATTTGAAAGTATAAATACCTCAATTAAAATAATTTGACCCTTCATGACCAAATCTCAATGGTATGATACCCAAAATATTAGTTGGTTTCATGCTTATTAGATTCATTCGCATGAAAAAATGTTGTTACCTCCACACCTTACCTATAATTTCCTCCTTTGAAATAATGGTGTCCATGATTTTATTTCAAGATAACGATATCAAGAATTTTTAAAATCACTCAAACATTATGAAATTTTTTCTAAGTGTGATGCACTCAACAAAGATAACTCTCACCTTTAAATCTACCAAAATCACCTTCCGTATCACTCCAATAATAACAACACTTAATCTCAAGGAAATAAAAATTCTTCCAAAACTAAAAATCAAAAATATTCATCACCATATATTAATGTCATAGAAAATATGGTTAACCCTAATTCCTCAATCCATGAGGAAGGTGTCATTATAATCATTGGCATGAATTTTATCATAACTTATGTTGATTTTAAATCAAACACTCAACCTATTCTTACATCCATATATAAAACTTATAGAAATTTCCAAGTTTATTTTAAAAATAATATCTATATACCTTATCCCAAATTCACATCAAAATTTAAAAAATAGTCATTCTAGATGTCATCATCCTAACTAAAAACGTTTATGATTTTTAATGTGTATGATGGTAAACTATAGTTAGTAATATAAACATCCTTTAATATAAGAAAACAAAGAATACCATATTAGATATAACATAGCTACAATATTCACATATAAAAATGGGTTGGAGGCTATAATAAGATTTATTTATGAAATGGTGATCAAGGATATAATTAGGGAGCCTACATAAGGAACTAAAAAACAAATACAACCTAGATCTAAGATTTAAAAGAGGTACTCTAAAGATAGAGAAACACTAATAGTTGGTAACCAAGAATTATTTAAACTAAGGGTTATAAAAAATGGGCATCTAATTATGGATATATTGGAATGTAATGATAGCCAAATCTAAGGTAAGAATTGAGAATAAGAAAATGACAAAATAATGTAGTATATGCATGTAAACCAAATAAAATTAAGAGTTTAGAGATAGGGACATTTACCTTAGATTTTCTTGTCAACACATCAATCCACCCCTTGGCTCAAGTGTCACTTTATGATATATGTTATAGGTGAAGACTCAAATGTAAATGATGAGGACCTAAATATCCTTAACTGAAGACTCAAAAAACTTATGTGTACCTATATGGTTCAATTTTCTTCTATTTAACTTTAAATACCTTGAGCAATACTAGATCTCTAAAAGAATAATCTCATGTACTTTAACACCTATACATATACTAAAGGTAGGTTTTATTGTGTAATAAAATTAAAATGGTGTGTGTTTATTTATAAAAATGAGATATGAGATCCATAAATATATTCATTTAAATCTTAAAAGTGACCTATCAAATATGCCAATTTAATCGATCTAAATTGATATACTATAAAAATTATAATAGAGAATACTACTATGTTAGACATGACATGTGTAAGAAAATAAATTTGGTATTAGACACTTTAAAATGTTAATTTTGATAAATAATTTGCATACATTATTTTTTCATGCACAAATGACTCTTGATCACATTATAACCTTTCCATTTTATTCATGTAGGATCTTGGAATTCTCAATTTGTCACTATTCACATATAGTATCTCCCTAGTTTATGTCTAACTATTATATATATTAAGTAGATTATTCATATTATCCATACGAATATTTTATCCATCTTGGATAGTGCTATAAATAATTATATGATACTAGTTATCAATATGTCCACCTTCACTAGCAATGTCCCGAGTTCTCCAAATGGAAAATTTTAAAATTCAAAGCCTTCCTTTGGGTTGATGCACATTTTAACATGTCATTTATATATGTAAATAACCTAAATATCATTATACATAAAAACATTAATCCTAAAGTTATTCCCATCTATCACCTATCTAGAGATCACTTTGAAAACTACTTGCACATTGATGAATACACCTACACATCCTTGAGGCACTATCCTAAAGCATCCAAATCTAAAAAAAACCTCAAATGAATAATCAATAAACCAAGTATAAAAATTAAATCAAGATCAAATTATCATATTTTCAATTTTCAACATATAAATAGGCTACATACATTTTATCAAATAACTATTGAACATAAATATGCATAGGTGGGAGAACTATGTGTGGTTTTATCCCTTTTTAGAGTACTAGAACTTAGGCAACATTCAACCACTTAATGAGGTGTGGTTTTTTTTTTCAAACCCATTTTTATAACCCATTTTTCCATGGAAATAAAATTTTATAAAGTGGAGCTAGGATTTCAACATGAAGGAATACAAATTTAAATCTACACATAGTACCAAACATCTAAAATCTCATATAAAACATATTAATAGGTAGGAACAATAATTTATGGAAAAGTAAACCATTAAAATATAGATTAAATTTCAAATATATAATGGACATATTTGATATCCATATGCATCTTAACATTACTGGATCCATATTGATAGATTCTAACATTCAATCTCCTCAACTAATCAATAATATATCCATTGTATAAATTTTTAGGTGACTATACATAGGCTAACATCAAAATAAAATAGTGAACAAGATAATTACCCTATCATTTTTTCATTTCTATAAATATTAATCTCAATATAAATATTATTTTTACTTTTAGGTTTAATAATTTAGGATATGTCTTATACAATATAAATAATCCAAGTTTTATCTTATTTAGATCACTAAATTTAAAATAAATTAAAACATTATGGTGAACCCAAATTTTCTGTCAAGCACGAGAAAATTTTCCTTTAGGTTTGAATTCTACGTTATTAGGGATTTTATTTTTGTATTAGGAATTTAGATTTTTTTTCTGATGTTCCCTTATTCACATAAATAATTCATGGCTATAATGGATATACATAATTTATATTTTCTCATTCAATCTATGATTTTCATCATTATATCTTATTTCCTTGAAATATGTAATATATTTCACAACCATTTAATGAAATGGATCAAATTAATATGCAATTAAAATTAGGATGAAATTAATGATGAATAAATCCATAGCTCTCCTTAGTAACTCATATTGTATAAATATCCAATCTGATATGCTTTAATTTACCACTCCACATTAAAGGGAATATATGACTCATTTTATTCTATCTCCCCATATATCTCAAGGTATTGATAACTACCATCCTTCCAACATTATTCACCCTAGGCTTATATTTTATAATGAGTTCTATGTTATCATAGTCCTAAGAGGTATAGTGTATCCTCCTATATAATATTATATTGATATTAAATCTGAGAGACCTAGGGTTTGTTCTTTTAAAGTTACATTTTCTAAACCTATTAGTAGTGTATATAATATGGCCATTCATGATGATCTTATTACTATGATTAAATACATATAGGTGTTACAAAAGTAAATAAAAACTTTGTGTACATGTCACATCAATTGAAGATTTTACATGTTAAGAATCCTCAACATGATAATGTAGATCATGTATTTGGTTCTCCATCTAAAGCTTGTGTCTCAAATGATTTGATCTCAAGTATTGGTTAAGAATAAAATGCATCATGATAATTCAACAAATAATTCTACTTAAGGTTAATAATAATCTAAGGGAAACTCTAAGAAACATGATTCAACATAAGTTGATCACTTTATCTCCTACGCATCATTTAAATAAATATAATTAATATTGTGCTTATCATAAAATTCATGCACATCATATAGAAAAGTGTTGGGATTTGAAAAATAGAATATAAGCACTTATCAATAATGGTGACTTACATTAGATACATATATATAATCACCACTATATTTAAACACACCTTCTATAGTATCACAACCTCCTGAAACATGGTTCCATATCCTAAGATTGATTTGCATAAATAAAATTTATCAAATGAGGAGTTATCAAAATTAGAGCTACATGAATAAAAATTACTTAAATAAAAGTTACCAAATGTAGAATAATTAAAATAGATGTTACATAAAGGGTTAGGAACCCATGTCCTACCCTTCTCTTTGTATTATTAGTGTATTAGTTGCTATAGATGAATATGATTTGTAAGTAATCCCTTGATCATATTTGAATTATCCCACATACATGGAAATTAGTAGTTTTTAGAATAGATTTAGTATTTAAGTGTTGAGGCCCAATTAAGTAATCCATGAATATTATTGTATTAATAGTTTTCAAATGAGGTTTCCCCCTCAAAGTGTCCTATGATCTAAAGGCTATTTCGGGTTATTTTCCAAAGTTCCTTTCATTGTTAATTTATTTTATGTAGTTCATAAATCTATGTAGAAGGATCCTCATATCGCATATCAGAGAAATTTATTAGCTTGCAGGTAGATTTTGGAGATTTTTTTTCAACATTAGCTTTCCAGGAGTTATATCATTTATAGAAATAATTTTCCTTGCCTCTATTTTATTCATATTCATTGCACATTTAGATAAGGGTAAATACCCCTTTGCATAACTATGGGAATTACTTGGGCATAGCCCTAAAACTCATTATGAGGAGTTATAGAGGAGCCTCAAAGTATTTTTCCCATTGAGATGACCTACCAATGAAAAGGACAATGGCCCCATCCTAATTGAATAGTTCACACCTATAAGGTAAACCAAGAGTTGTCACTTAGGGGTTAATCCATGGCTAAAAATTTTATATAGAGTGATACTCATTCAGATAACATTGGTGTCTAGAGAAACTCTTTAAAACCCTTAGGTATCTAAATATTCTTTAGGCCCATACCTAACATAATAGTTTTAGAATAGAAATAATTGAGTGATCATAGTTGAGAATAGTTGGTCATGTGCACTTGAAAATAGGATTTTGGTGGGAGAAACTAAGTGGAAATTAGTTTTTCAAAGAGTAAAAAAATTATATATTTATCCATATCTCTCCCTATATATTTATGTTGACTCTCAAAATTTCCTAAAACACCTAAATTTCCATTCTGCACATTTTTTCCTTAAGGGTCCATATCCAAATTCCACTTCTATTAGCCAAAAATATTAATTTTTTATTTTTTCAAGTTTTGCCATAACCTCTTTATTTTTTTTCCTCTTAATAACTTTCCCATAGTGTTCCTTTCCCTTTTCTACTCCTCTATCCCTCTTGGAAAAAATTTCCATTAAAATTCCAAATTTACCCTTGCATTCATCGATCCTAACTAAGAGGTGCCAAAAACTAGTAAAAATACATTTACCCCTTATGATTGAGCCCAATTTTAAATAAATTACTTACTAACCATGTATTATAATGTTTATTTCTATCCTTTTAAAAAAAAACATTGGTTATGTTATCCACCCATATAGGCATGAAGATCATGTAGGAAAAAATCATAACATTGAAATCCCAGGTCACTGAGATAACTGATATGATGGGTGGACTTAATTATTAGAATAGCATTTTTCTCAACAAATTATAGGAGTCTTCTTCAAAGAATAATTTTTCTTCTCCCCACACATCATGTGGGATCAATATGGACTTTACATGGTTTGATGGTATAAATCCTATAGGATGGATATATCAATCTGATAAATTCTTCAACCTTTATAATACATGTTCTATCAATAAAGTATCAATTACTTCTTTCCTCTTGGAATAATAAGAACTCTAATGGTACCATTGGTATCTCAAGTTGAATGATGAACATGATTTTAAAACCTTTGAATCCTTACTTTTGGGTAGGTTTTTTCCCTCATAATTTGAGGACTTTATAAGATCTCTCACTAAAGACGACCACATGGGCACCATTTATGATTATTAGATTGAATTTGAGAAACTAGATAATCATACTTAAGGGTTATCAGATGACATTTTCAAAAGTCATTTTATTAGTGGCCTCAAAGATCCAATCCACTTGAAGGTGAAAATGTTTTTTCCAAATAACATGATGGATGCCTTAGGTTTGTCTAAGCTAGTAACCAAAAAACTCTCAATGTAATGTTACCCCCCACTTTCCCACCTATAAAGAACACAATAAAATAACATCCAACCACAACCACACTAGTCAAGTGTGTTAATAAGGTAGTGATATGGTTTATAAGGAGAAATTATTATTTTATAATTTTGATGAAAAATGGATCATGGGTCATAATTATGTCACATAAAATTCTAATTTATATATGTGTAATAACCATCAGAGTAGGATATTATCCTAATATATAGGAATTCTATGATGCTCAAGTAAAACAAATCCCCTTAGAGTAATCAATGGCTAAAGAGACTCAACTTGATATCTATATATATGAACTAGTAGGTTTTATGACCCCTAAAATCATGAAGGTTAAGGGGTTATTTAAAAACATCCCTCTCACCATTCTCATTGACTCTAGAAACACTCATAATTTCATTGATCCTCATTTTGCTAAGTAGGTAGACTAATTTTTAAACCCTTGTTTTATCTTTGAATTCGTGGTACTAATGGGGTTAAAATGCCATGTAAAGGGAAGTGTCATAATGTGTATATCATGATAGGCAATTAGACTCTTCATTTAAATATTTTTACCCTATCTTTAGGAGGATGTGATGTGGTCTTAGGGGCATAGTGGATTTGCACATTGGGACCTATTCTATGGGGACTTATTTGAGCTTTCGATGCATTTCACAGATAGTGGCCTAAATCACACCTTAAAAATTTTGTCTTTAATTTTATAACATCATTAGTTTTCATCACATGGAAAAACTTCTAAAGAAAGGATCACATGTGGCCATTTCCCAACTACATTCCATCCAACTCCATGTCCCCATTGCTACTAACTATCCTACTAATTTACAAACAATCCTCAATAAGAATTCAACCATTTTTATATATCCATGGTTTTCCCCCTTCATACCTTAAATATCATCACATTCTCTTCCTTCCAAAAATCATCCCACCCAACATCTAGTCATATTTCTATCCCCATCTAAAAAAGACTGAGATTGAATAACTAGTATGGGAACTCCTCAAGTCTAGAGTTATTAACCCCATCACTAAACCATACTCCTCCCCAATACTTCTTGTCCACAAAAATAATGAGTCATGGAACCTCTACATTAAATTTTTTACCATTCACCACCTCATTATAAAATATAAATTCCCAATTCTAGTCATTGATGAGTTTCTTGATGAGCTCCATGGGCAAAAACATTTCTCCAGATTAGATCTTCATTATAAATATCATCATGTTCATGTGTATGTTGATGACATTAAAAATATATCCTTCCACATGTATGATGGTCACTATGAATTATTGGTCATGCCTTTTGGACTTACAAATGCCCCTTAAACATTTTAGGCACTAATGAATAAAATATTTTGAACTTTCCTCTATAAATTGTCTTTAGTTTTCTTTGATGATATTTTGATCTACAACCACACATGGGATAAGAATATCCATCATATTAGCATGACATTACAACTTCTAGAAGACAATCAACTATGTGCTAAGAATTTTAAGTATTCTTTTAGTCAAGAGGAATTTTAATATATAAGTCACATTGTTTTAGCTGATGGGGTCCATGTGGATCCAAAAAACATCAGTGTTATATAGTATTAGCCTCATCCAATAACCCTCAAAGCGTTTATGGCTTCCTAGGCCTTATAAGATACTATTAAAATTTCATCAAGGATTATGGAAATATCATAACTCCCTTGACTTCCTTATTTAATAAGGTTGCATTCACATTACATTCTATAGATAACCAGGCATTCATGGTAATTAAACAGGCTATGTGTAGCACACCAATTTTAGCCATGATGGACTTCACCAAAACTTTCACCATCAAAAGTGATGTGTGTGGCAATGGCCCAGTTTTTATTCTTCTCCAAGAGGGTCATCCCATTGCTTTCACTAGAAAATTAATTTTTGGATGAAATTTAGATTTATCAACATTTGAAAAGAGAAATGATTGACAATTCTTAATGTAGTATAAAAAATTTATCCATACTTGGGAATTATTTTTGCATCAAACCCAATTACCATTGTTTTAAATATTTCCTAGAAAAACTAGTATCATTATCAGTATAAAAAAAAATGGATCATCAAACTCATGGTATATGATTATGAGATCACTTACAATAAGGTTAAATATAATTTCATGGCACATTTTCTCTCATGTGTATTCAAGGACCAAACTTCCCTTTTTACTATCTCCATTCCCATTCTAAACTAGTTGGAATATGTACACCAAGGGTATGTAAAGGATTCCTCCTTATACCACCTCATTAAATAAGTATACATTAACCCCTATGTAGTGCCACCATATTATTCATGGTTTGGTGCTTCTTTATGATACAAAGGTCATCTAGTGATTCCCCATAACATAGATCTTCATCAAGCCATATTCTATGAAATCCATGTTTCTCCATTAGTAGGTCACTTAGGATTTATTAAAACATATGAGATTGCATGTCAAAAATTATTTTGAAAGGGGGTGAAAGGTTAAATTAAATATATGGTGGCTAAATGTGATACCTACCAATACAACAAAGGTGAAACAATAGTGATTCCTAGTTTTTTCAATCCCTTGTCCATTCCTACTAGTATCTAGATAGATATTTCTATGGATTTCATTGAGGGTCTCCTTTAATCTAGAAAAGAATAGTAATCCTAGTTTTGATAGACCACCTCTCCAAATATAAGATTTTTTGTACCCTCAGACATCCCTATACAACATATATGGTCACACAAGTTTTCTTGGATCAAATATTCCATCTTCATGGCATCCTTTCTTAAATCATCTCCGATAGTGATGCAACTTTCACCAACCATTTTTGGATGGACTTATTCTAATACATAGGCACACAACTGAAGATGAGTTCTAAGTATCACCCCCAAACATATGGATAGACAAAATTTATCAATAAATGCTTGGAAACATTCCTTCATTACTTTGCTTAAGAACTATAATAATAGTGTTCAAAGTGGCTTCCCATCGTAGAATGATCGTACAATAATTGCTACCACACTTCTACTAAAATAACTCCATACAAAGAATTTTATGGTCAAGTTCCCCCAACACTTCTCCTATATACCCCTGATAGTTCACTATTTTAGGAATTTGACATTACTCTCTGACATCAAGATCAAATTTTTAGCACCCTATGGGGAAACTTCCATCTATCACAAAATCAGATGAAGTAATAGGCTGATCAACACCACTCTAAATGCACCTTTCAAACTAGTGACATGGTTTTTCTTCATTTGTATCCATACAATTAATCATACCTAAAACTAAAAGTGCATCGTAATATTACTCTAAATTTTTATGGTCCATATAAGGTTCTCCAAAAAATTGGGTTTGTTTCTTACAAGTTGGAGCTTCCACCTTCCTCCTGAGTTCACCTAGTCTTTCATATCTCTTATTTAAAGAAAGTTCTTGGAACCACCATTAGGGTGAAAATTGTTTTAACAAAACTTGATAATGAATGATCCATCCTTTTCAAACTAGAATCAGTCCTAGATAGGCACACCCACCAAATTCACTCCCTCTCAATCACTTAAGTCTTAATGCAGTGGCATGATATGTAATTAGAATATGCAATATGGGAACCACTATTAAAAATTTCAAAATTATTCCCACATATAAATATTTTAGGAAAATATTTTTTATAAGTGGTAGGTTACTTAAGAACCCATGTACTACCCTTCTCTTTAGATTATTAGTGTATTATTCATTATGGATGCATATGTTTTATAAGGCATCCCTTGAGAATATTTGAAATATTCCACATACATGGGAAGTAGTAGTTGTTAGAATAGATTTAGTATTTAAGTGTTGAGGACCAATGAAGGAATACATGAATATTATTGTATTTATCTTTCTCAAAATAGGTTTCCTCTCAAAGTGACCTATGATATAAAGGTTATTTTGGGCTATTTTCCAAAGTTTATTTCATTTTTCATTTATTTTTTATCGTTTGTAAATCTATGCAAAAGTATCCTCACATAAAGAATGTTTGACTAAAAAAAGGTACCTAAAATAATATTATTATTTATAAATAGATTCCTAAAAATGATTTTAAAAATAAATATGTACCTAAGAATATTACATGCATGGTTTCAAAGAGAGAAAATATAAATTGTCATGCCAAAAAATTAATACAAAGAAAAACACAAAAAAAGACCAACTTTTTTTTTTGAGAATGTACAATTCACATTATAAATTAATTAATTTCCTAAGAAATAATTAGGAAATGCACCAATAGGCACATGGTCGCTACATGACCATGCAAGTTCTATTTTCTCTAATCAACCTACAGGATCTCAAACAAGCCTATAATTCTATATGTAGTCCTAGTGAGTTCCATGGAACTAAGGACTAAAATTTATTCACAAATAAATGGAGGTGTGTTCAAAAAACTACTTGCTTGAATGATAAATCCTCATTGATAATAGAGTTCAAGAAGAGTTTCAAGTGACTCTAGCTAATCACAGGGCTCAGTTCACACTTAGGATGCAAACAAAGTCTAATTCCATGTTGACTTAGATAAGATAAAATAGATTTAAAATATATATTTTAGTCCCCATAATATCATAAAAGTCCCTAAATATCTTATTTTATACCTCTAAAATTAGAGAAACCAATCTCCACCATCAGTTCAAATTGATCTTGGCCATCAAATATAGTCAAAGTAAAAGGTGACCTACATAACCTTATGTAGACTATAAGGTCTCAAAATAATTCATTAATTTTAAAATTTATATTTTTGAAGTAGTTAGGAGGTGTTGGAGGATAATATTTTCCAAATGGATCCCTCCTCTCCTTCATCAACCCTAGACAACTATCATTAATAGTCTTCATCTTTTGGTCAAAATTAATTATTTTACTTTCAATTTTATAACATGATGCAAAGATGAATGATATTATTTTTTGAGTGCCCAGTTAGACTAAAATATCATATGAGGTCTCAGTCTCTCATGGTTTCTAAACATGTCTCTAGGGCTTCAAGTTCCACCATATCTATTAATGACCACCACCAAGTTTAAGGTGAAGTTTCATTAAAAAAAATCATATTTAAATTTTTATCTCATACTGAAAGGAACACAAATAGAATAGTGGTCTCCTTTTGGGTCAGTCTATTTTGGGGCTCTCAAAAGTTTATGGTATCCAACAAGACCTAAAAAGGCCTTCTAAGGACAAAAAAACACAAAGGAATAAAAAATAACCTAAATGAATAAAAATAACCTACTTGGTTTGATATGTGTGACACCTAAGAGGTGATCAAAGGACAAACTAAAATTATTTAAACCAAACAAATTTATTCAAACAAAGTTGTAGAAATGTAGAACATGTAATGGAATATAAAAAAGATGTGGAATAAACATAACACATTTAAAGTGAAAACCATGAAATTTTATGTTTTAAAACCACTTCCAATAATATGGAAAAAAATGAATTGGGTCCATTTTGGGTTCCCCCACCTCTTAGCCACCAAGTCTCCACAATCATGGTTGTAAAATAGGTATACTGTGTTACAAAGAGGTCTAAAAATCTATAAGGAGAAATAGATCATAAATATAAATTTATGATATTATAGGTATCAAAAATTAAATAATTTAGAATATCATTAAAAATGGAGGGGGTTCTAATTTTTGGCCATCCCACATATGGGCCATTATGTCTTTACATTCGAAAGAATAGAATTAGTTATATAAGTAGTCAATAGTTTTGGTTATAAAAGTGGAAACTAGAGGTTAAAACTTTATTAAATCAAAATTTATTTTTTAAATATATATATATATTATTGTATTAGAGAAGCTCAAAATTTGGTATGGCTAATCAACATGGCTAATATTTAAAAGGTTACGACTTGAAATTTTTTTGACTAATAATTCATGCCATCACCCTAACCCCCAACCAGTCACATGAGCCAAATCGATAACCACAATGACAACAAACTCTATCATAACTGAATTATACCTATATTTTATCCCTTTAATGGCCTCCACCCAATGTCATATTGTCGCATGAGTAACTGAAAAATTTACTAATAGCCTTCCCTTCACCAAGTGGTATGTTCTGTATTAAAAACCCGTGTATTCCAAAATTACCCTATAGACAAGTTAATTTCTAAAATTCATATCTATCAACTTGTAAATATATAAATATATGAAATGAAATGAATCAAGCTTATAAAATCCATTATTTCATAATAAAATTATTTTTAACCCTCTAATGCACCATTCTATGTGCAAAATAATTATACAAAGTGAAGGCAAATTATAAAAGAGTTATAACGAGATTTAGTGCAAAAACTTTAAAAACTTATATAAATTCACCCATAAATCTAAAAATTATGCCATAAATTAAATTATTTCCATGATTATCCTTAATTTATAATAGAAAAAAATGGGAGAAATTGGAATTCTTTCAAGTGCTTAAAAATTATATGAATGCATCTAGCCTTCGAGTCAATGAATTTAACAATTTTAAGAAATAAAAAAACATTACATTCAAATATAAAAACATAGAGATATACATGTCCAATTTATAATATAAAATTTTAATTTTAACATAAAATGATCATTTAATTACTTTTACATTCTAATGTACTCACTAGGAAGGGTAGCAAGTGATAAGGGAACACCATGTTATTTCCAATTTCTAATACAGAATTTATTCCTATATATATATATATATATATATATATATATATATATATATATAGTTCCAAATAAAATAATAAAATTAAAAATGGATCTCAAATGTTATTTATAAATTTATACAAAGTGTTGAACAAGTTAGCCTTCACATGGACTCCACATGTAACCGCAAGGACAACTGAAGGAAGAATCACCTCCCATCCTTTTTCCATCATCAAGTGGTTTTTAAAATAACCCTCAAGAATAAAACTCCTAGCTCTGGAAATCATCTCATCATTTTTATAGGTGGACAAGTCACTAAAATGGGATTTATATGGTAATAATACTAGATAAGGAATTATCACTAGGAAATACATCTATGAGGCTATAATTTCAATCACATAAAATAGGCTTCCATCTCTAAAACTTTTATAAAAGAAAGAAAAACACAATATTAACACCAATGATAAAAAACCATAATGTGTTTCCAACACCAAAAAGGCCCACTGAAGGAGAATAATAATGTGGTAATAACTCACCCTTGTCCTACCATCTCTTAGTTATGGGATATCATAAGCACATTATACCATGCCATATAACATGTAGGACACCATCGGGAGATCCACTTGCCACTACCAATACATGAGAGTACATAATAAGGATAGAATTTATGCAAAATTTGGTAACATAACTTTGCCGTTTTAAGACAATAAAATGGCATTAAAAATAGCCATGATTTAGGATGGATAATACATCTCCAAGCCAAAATTAATATTAAAATCACATGGTGGTCATTGGCACAACCATGGAATATAAGTAAAGAAAGAGGATAAGCCAAATGACCTTACATCTCTTGAAAAATGTAATGAAAGGAAAGGAGATATAATTTTAACATGAAAAAAATATTAAATTTAATAGGGGCATGGAAGCCTACCTTAGTTAATTTTTGGATCCACTCAAGAATGCCTCTTACAAGATTTGGGTAATGGCTATCCTCCTCATTTTATAATATCTTCCTCTAATCTCCTCCTCCTCTTTATCATTTTCTTCTCCACTTCTAATTTTCCAAATTTCAAATTAGCCAAAAATTTCCTCTCAAGGAAGGTTTCCCTTCCTCATAAATTCTCAACTCCATTATCTATGATCCAATGGGAAGGTCACATGTGTCCCTTCCCATTCCTTATCTCAAGGTCAAAAATTATTCCATCATCATAAATCTACTTACAAGCTCATGTGGGAAAGCAATCAAGTCCATAGCTCATAAATTAACCCATTATCCCATGCCATAAATGGCACATGGGTTTCCTCAAAAGTCTTCTTTGGCTCCTAGAAATATTTTCCAACCTTCTTATTATTACAAGGACATAAAAATCAACCCAAAATATCTTAAAACTACTTTATGTCACTCTATAAAGTTGGCTCTTCTAATCCATCCGAGTTTTGATTTAAATGAGTCCACTTTAGTGGCGTACTAAATACTTTATGAATGAAATAAAACTTAAAGATAACTCTTAAGGTTAATAATGAAAGATGTGAATAGTGAAAAATAGATTAAATATGTCCACACTCCTAACTAGGTCCACAAATTAAACAAGGAGTGGTTTAGAGCATAGTAGGGTCAATTAAACATTTCACCACTTCACCAATGATGTTTTCATTCCCAATGTAGTCTTAGTTCCCTTATTAGCCTTCCATGTCACATGTACAACATTGCACACATAAAATTTCCTAACCTAGATAGTCAAAGATATATAATATAAATAGTATAATGATCTCAATCCACATAACATGCACATGACATATCCAAGGCATCACATTTCAATGGTAATAAACTAATACTAATCATTTAAACATATGATTAATTAGATATATGTTTAATAAAAATATCTCTAGTAGTATGGAATCAATACTCATCAACATGGATAACTAAAATAGTGTAAGTAAATTGACATCACAATAAATATAATCACCATCTATTCCAAGCATATAATCATATTGGCCTAAGGGACCAACAATATAATGTGTCTCAATAATACCTGAGACACATCTCAATAGGGCATGTGTATTATGTAAATTGTTTAAAGTAAGTGCTATTAAAATAAGGGTCTCAAACAAAACATCCTTCATTTATTAATCTTTTTATTGTTATCCCTCACATATATGTAAATTATTGCACAAATGTCAAGATTAATAACTTTATGTATTTAATATGTGTAACATGACACTACTCAAATATATTGGATATGACATGAAACACTTGAATAAGACTACTTTAGTCAAAGTTTTCATTGGATCCATTGAGTGGTAAGTAACTCTTGATATTAACTTATGTATTGTAACATCACATATTGACCCTACTTTGGATTAATATATTTTTTTTCAATTAAGTTCATGGATGATATCAAAGGGCATAACACTTGTTAATAATCATGACTATATGACATTTTTTCATGCCTAAAAAACATGCATGAAGAGAATAATGAAAAATAGGTTAATTATTTTTTGAGAATGTATAATTCAAAAACTACACATACACATCACCAATGGGCTAATAAACTCTAATACACATGATACACAAAGTTTCAAAACAAACTCACATGTCTAAACAACATCTATGGAAATGCAAAAGTGGTCGTATAGTTTATACACAACTATGTATGCCACCACATGTTATAATCCTCATATAAGCTTAGTATATCTAATCATGGTACCATTCACATGTCACAGCCAAAAATAATAATAGATTTAGTATATATACCATAACTACACTATAATAATATTTTCATCCCCTAAATCTTAACTCACAAGCCATGCAATTATATGGGATATTGTTTACTTAGCTTGGGCCTACCCTACATAAAGAGGAATGTTTTACAATAAAGGGCATGTAGAAATGGAAAAGTGCCATATATATAGCCTAGCCTAAAAAATATACCATAGGCTCTAAATAGCCCCTAAAATTATGAAATAAAATCCTACATGATCTAAAAATTATGTATTTTCATCTCAAAATATTTATCATTTGAAACCTTCTAGTTTGCATGAATTAATTAAAAAAATTAAAAGAATTTTATATATTATTTTGAGGCCATTTAGGACCTCTAACTTCATAAATCCTTAAAAATAAAATTTTGCTCCTAAAATGACTCAGTAAAATACTATAGTATCATAGCAAAGTCCAATATGCAATAAGGTCATTTTTAGAACATTTAGGTGAGTTATAGTTATAACAAAAAATATGGAAACAAACCTAACCCTTTAGTTTCAAAGGGGTTGAAAGCCATTTTGAACACTTAAATAAAAAATTGATTAATTTTATTTATACTACTATATTATTATGATAAAGATAGCATTTCACACATAAAATTTCTAATTAAAAGAATTTGTTAGAAAAATAAGGTCCATAAATTAAAATATAGACTTATTTCAATAAGAGTACAATAAAGAATGCCATAATGCTTTGTAAGATCAAATGTATTACATCTTATTTATATTTCTTGTAACTTCTAAACTAATTTCTCATGGATTCCAATAACCAACCAAAATTTGCATAAAATTTACAAGAAGAATATGAAAACTAATCTTCAATTCCATGCTTCAGGTAACCTACAAGGCCAAACCAAGGAGGGACTCACCTCCTATATATAAATACCATAATTAAATTACTTCCTTATGCATCCTCCAATCCAAGTTATCCCATATTTAATAATATGTTGTACTAATCATTTTTACATATGGTAAAGTAATGGTAAGAGAAAATGGAAACCATAACTATATGGCTTATCCTATTAATTATCCATATAATCAATGGTCTCCTCAATATAACCCAATTAAGGAATATATTAAGCCATTTAAATAAACACATAAATTATATAATTTGAAGTATAAGTTATAAATAAGATATCTCAAGATCAAAAAACTCATTATCTCTCATGTTTTAACCTAACTTGGTTCCTCCACTTGATCCTACTAAAACTCTTTCAACTATCCTTACTACAATAAACCTTCCTCTCCTTTAAGATCAATCCTCCTTTTATCTCTCAATTTCTCCTCTAAAATGTTTTTAAAAAATGATCAAATTTTCCTATAATGAATTATATCCCTTATCTTGTAAATATTTCACTAAACTCAATGACCAATGGGAAGGTGACACTTTTCCCTTCCCATTCTTTGGCCCTTCTTCCAAAATTCTTCATATACATTTACTTCTCTTATAAACTCATATGGGAAACAATATCTCTCCCATAATAATTAATACATATTCCTTTATTTCTCATAAAACATGATATAAGTTCTCCTAAAGTATTTATTAAGACTCCTAAAAAGGTCATAGTCCCACCTTATGGTCAAAGGGCTCTAAATTCACCTTAAAATATCTACTTTCCACTTTATACAACTTTTAAAACTTTACTAGATTTTTCCATCCGATTTTTGGCAATTGGAAACTTAAGTTGAATTTGTATTCACCTATTTGACTCACTATAATGTTAAATAACTCCTAATACAAGGGTAAAGGGGTGTGAATAGTGTTAGGTTGGCCCAAAATTCCCAAGTTCTAAACTTGTTAATACAACATAACTAGGAATAAATTTTAATTAATGGTTTCATGTAGGACACTACTCATATAATACATGTGATATACCCTTTATTATAATATTCGTAGTTCTGTTATATGGCCTCCAATAATCTACACATCTTTTCACATGTAAAATTTCTCTACCATAGGATAGTCAAAGCAACTAAATGTAAAAATTTCAAGTAATATGCATCAACTCACAATACATACATGAAAAAAACATCTCCAATCACAACATCACAATATCATAATAAACTACTATCATCATTTTAACATTAAAACATCCATATATTCAATTAAAATGATAAGAAAGTACTATTTCTATTAATAAGATCATACAATTAGGCATCTCAATGAACAAAATTAAATCATATATGTCTACTAGCATAGTAATAGTACTTGTGTAAATAATATAATAACATAAAATACATAAAATACATTATCTAAGTAACATAATCTATTAATCGACATATCATGACTCAAATAATAAATCTAGTCTAATATATAAGGATAAGTACATAATAGTGGAAGGTCCAAAACTAGAACTATGAAAATTGGGCCTCACATCCCTCTCCACTTATGCAGACTTCCTCCTAGAAGTCACTAAAATATATGGAGATGTTAGACCCTAAAATTTAATAAATCCTTCCAAGTGGAATTTATGTCATCATATTGAATCCCTTAGAATTTCTTATGCATTAGAATCCCCATGATCTGTAGGGCTAAATTCTAGTCCATATTTACCTATAATGATGTCCATTATAAAACATGGGTAGTGTAAATTATATATTGACATAAGACAAAAACATGTAACACATTATGAACACATGATATACTAGGTAGTAGGGCTAGATAATAATCTACATGGCTAATAGTCTTAAATATATTAAATGAATCAAAAAAATAAGGTGCAAAATTTAAAAAAAATCTATAATGGATAAGTATCTTGTTTATTCTCACTCTCAAAAACACATTTTCACCCACTTGTAAGTATCAATAAATACTCTTTACATCTTCATAATTATTTTGTTATTTTTTTGCCTCCTTAAGGTGTTATTGAATTTGAACAACCTATCATTCCATTTCCTACAACATGGCTAGACCAATGAAAATTACATCCTAAATAACATCTCAACTCAAATGGGTTTTATACTCTGTCCAACTTAGTGCCTATTAGGGCACCATTTTGATCAGATTATGACAACTATTATTATATACAAACTCCATTAGGTATAAGTAATCTTATTAATGAAAATAGTGATCCATGACATACATATAAATTATGTGTTATATAACTTAGTTGACTCACTCTATATATATATCTATCTCAATATCATAGGAAGTATTTAAATTAAGATAATTTATTAATTCCTCCTATATAGTGGTCCAAATTTGGGATGTGTAATTAGGGTTTTGATTAGAGATAATCTTATTATAAATCCTATGTAATTAAACTACATAATCCAAGAAACCCCTTGCTATATATGTGGATTTTTAAGTGATCTTTAATGGATAAAATTTATATATCTTCATTTACTTATCCATAGTCAACATGATTGTGTCATGATTGTTAGATGAGGTAGGTAGTCTAGTAATGAAGTCCATGGAGGTGGTGTCCAATTTCTAGTTTGAAAAAAACTTGTAAGATGTTAATGATTAGACTTGAACCTATGGCACTCAAAGAATAAAGATATGAAGTTTAAAATATCTCACCAAAAATCTACCCAATAATATAAATGTCTCAAATTTGCATGCATAATATTCATTTCAGTGTTTGCATAGTAAGGGACTTGATGAGACTCTAAGAATATCAAATTATAAAATTCACATGATGTAGGAAAATTAATACACTACTTTCTATGTGAAATTATATTTTTCTCAAGTGTAAATCCCACATTATTTTCCTTTAGGGGTCTCTTTAAATCAAGCATTTGTTGCACTTCCTATTAGAATCTATCCTCAAGAATTTTCTCAAGGATCAGCTTCACAAGTCTATGTATAGCCTAATTTATTATAAATCATGACATTTATTTCTCACATAATCTATAACCATGTTCTTGTTTCCCTTAATATACAATATCTTACACTCATACTTGTAAAAAAATTCCATCCAGCTCTGTTGACAAGTGTTAAGGTTGGTTTGATTAAAAATGTGTTGTAGGCTAAAGAAATATTTCCTTAGCACAAAGTGAGGACCAAGAAGTAATTGTCTCAATATCAAATAAGTGTGAAATATATTTATAAACACAAGGTAATGTGGTATATATATTAGCTCATAATCCTTGAGCTTTTTAGAGTCAAATCTAATCACTCTAAGCCCTTGTATGATGATAGATCCTAACCCTATAAAGGATGCATTAATATAGATAAAGAACTCTTTAAAATTATCATGTACCACTAATATGGGTGAATGAATGATATTCTACTTTAAAAATTTGATAGATTTTTATACTCATATATCTATAAAAACTTATATTATTTCTTCTAAAGAGAAGTGATAAAGTTTGTAATAAGATAAAAAATTTCAACGAATTAGTCATAGTATCTTACCAACCCTATGAAGCTATGTATCTATATGAAAGTCATGGGTATTGGACATTAAAAATAGTATATATCTTATAGGATTACATATGTACCCCCTTCCCAAAAATAATGTACCCAAGATATTGCACCTATAACTCTACAAAAGAACACTTTCTTAAGTTTTTCATATAAATGATTTTATCAAAAACATTGTAAAACCTACCAAAATTGATCCTCATGTTCTTCCTCATTACATGAGTAAATCAATATTTTTTAAATTAATATCAACATGAAATTATCTAAAAATATATGTAAGACTCTATTCATGAGGCTCTTAAACACTACCAAGGCATTATTTTAACTAAACATTAAAATTATAGACTCATAATTCTCATACCATATTAAAACATAGTTTTATGAATATTTACTTTTATAATCCATAGTTTATTATACCTATAATTTAGATCTATCTTTGAGAACACTCTATCTTCACTAATTTGATCAAATAATTTATCAATCTTGGGTAATGGATAATGTTTTTGATTATTACTTTGTTTAACTAGTAGTAATCAATGCATTGTCAAAGGGATTTATCCTTATTATTTATAAATATAATAGGTGATTGTAAATGATAAACACTAGGATGTACAATGCCCTTCTCAAAAAAATCCTCTAGCTACATATGGAGCTCATAAGGCTTAGGTGTGGTCATATAATATGTTTTTTGGATATCATCCCATCCCCAGCTACAAAGTCTATCCTTAAATCAATATCTTGAGATGGGGGATCCAAATAAACTCACTTAGAAACACATCAGTGAATTCCTAAAGGATTGGATGGTCATTTAATTAACCCTTATCTATCTCCTCCTTTGACCTATCACTCCCTATGATAGTACACATATAGAATAAATTTGCATGCTCCACTTGAGCTACATCATGGGAATCAAGTGAATGGATATGTGTCTCTTGACTCCTATTATAATCATACTAATCTCAAGGTCATAAACACACTCATTGACATTTTTGTGATAATACTTATTAGATCTATGATAATTGATCTAATACATACCTATAATGACCTCATAATTCTTCATGGATATAATTTTTAATCCAAAAGTGGTGGTAAATCCACCCAAATATATAACATAACAGATGGCTAGTGAGATAATAGACATCTTGTCCCTAATGGCCAACTCAACCACCTAATATGTTTTCTACCTAGGAGCCATCATCCTACAATTATCCATGACTGAATGGGATATAAAATATTTAAAGGCTTTCTAATCATTTATAATAGTAAATCATACTCCATTAATCATACTTATGGTCTTAATTACAATCACATGGTGCTCTTCTTGGTGTTTTCCTAGCATTGCATATATCTTATGTCCCTAACCCACATTGTATGCAATTATCTAGGATTGACTTGTAACTTATCCTATTTAAGGTATCTAGACTCAGAAAAGGTAAATCAAATAGATCCCATTGAAACTTAATGTATCATGATATGACCAAATGTATCTAATAAACTTATCAACAAGATCACTTATGACACAACATCAATAGAGAGGTTTCCAAAGCCTCTAGGCAATCAATATAATATAATAACCCTAACTAGGTCTCTAATATTGTAATTAATATAATTTAATATTACCAAGCTATCAACACAAATAATAGGGATGGTTAAAAACAAACTAAAAAAGGTAATAAACCATGGTAGGAAAATGAGGGCCTAGGTCAACTAAGGTGGAAAATGGCAAGTTTGAAAAACCATATAGCCACACTAAGTGTAAGTGTATATGAGATTCAATTTAGGATTTGTACATTCATTCAGGCTAATAATTATGAAAATTTTATCTATAAAATGAAATATTTATGGTTATAATATACTTACCTTGAATAGAACCTATCGAGCCTCAATATCCCTATTGGCCAATGGTGATTTATAAGAGATTATTATGGTTGCAAGGATAACAAAGGTTGAATCAATTTTTAGGCTAAAAGAACTCCTATTGCATCCAAGATTCTAGAAGACAATATTTTTCCATTCAACATAATATCTAAGCAATGTATTCTCCAAATATAGGCTTAATAAAAATTAGGAGTAATGACAATGTGAAAATGAATGCTCCTCTTTATTGGATTGAAATGGGGACTTGTATATATAGTGGTGATTAATCCTAGCCCTTCTTCATATTTTATCTACTAGAAACTAGCCTCAATGTGGTGAAAACTATGATGGTTTAAACTAAAATTAGGTTATCCAAATATGGCTTAGTTGTAAATAATCTTTCGTAACTTTCAAACAAATTGACCTAGGCTAACTCAGTTTAAAAATTGGTGAGAATCAAGAAATACTACATCAATCTGAGCCAATATATTTGGAAAATATGGGACTTGATACAGTTATGAGTTATAAAGAGTAATATTTCCTAGGGGATAAACTATGAACAAACTCTAGTGTATATAAGCATGATATATTAAACAATGATGTCTCTCATGAAGCACCATCAATATGCCCACCCCTTTCCTAGTGTACCCTTTATGGTGTACTTATCTAGATATTAAAACTCAACAATTTGCTTCAAGAGATAAAGTGTTAGAAAAATGATAAATTTTAAAAACTATTGTGTATAAATGCCCCACTCAAAGCTCATCATGTGTCACCAAAGTGTAGCATGGGATGGTTCTTTGATAAATAAAATAACAAAACACTAATTGAGCTAAAAAATTATAATAAAAAGTAGAAAATAAAATAAATTAAATAATTTATAAACACATACCTTCACTTACCATTTTATTATTAAATAAAATATATATGTGAATCAAATGAATAAAGGCATCTAGTGTGTGGAACAAGAGACAAACTTGAATAAAATAAAATTCAAACTTTTTTGCAAAAATATGTTATTAACACTAAAAATTTCTCTAATTTATCAGGATTCTAAAAATTATTTTGGTTTATGAAAATGATGTACAAAAATAAATTTATAATCAAAATACATAATTTCTTGGTAAATAATTGAAGGATTAAAATTTTCAAAATTTTACTATAAAAGGGGTGATTTGATATTTATTTGCACATTTTTATTTCTTAAAACTAGAGATTTATGTATTTAAATTTAGCAAAAAGATATAATGTCTCATGATTGATGAGGTGGATGAATTATAGTATATATCGTAGTGGTAATTGGTGTAGTCCATGTATAGGGTGCCTTTATTATTATTTTTTGACATTTTTTTAATTTAAAATGGACTAGATTAGGAAATATAGGTGTCGAGGCAAATCATTGTAGCATAATTTTCCCCATAAAATGTAGTAATAAAAAAATTAAATTTGGAAATGGGTAGGAGACCAAATTTCACAAAAAATAGGTCAAGGGTATCTATTATGGCCTAGTAAAAAATACCACATAAATTAGATGGTACCAACTAGGTCAATGTAGTTTAAAAAGATGGGTTTGTGTATCTAGTTGATGATGTATGCAATGGTCAATATAATTTTATGGAGAATGACCTATGTAGTATGAAATTTACATGGTTGATATAGTTATACACCTGGCCAATAATGTGGTAATATTTTTGATAGTGTATAAGCTGATTGATGGAGTCTAGAGATAAGGTCGATGTATTACATAAAGGCTAAAAAGGTTTAAATTTGGATAGGGATGATGTAGTTGGGTACATGGCCAATAAATTTGAATTTATTATATAGTTATAAGGATATAAATGGGATGATATAGTATTGTACATGGTGATAAAGTAATTGATTTGATCATTTATTTATTTTTCTAGTACTAAGTGTCAATGTTTGGGTAGATATCTAGTTGGGGTTCTATTGTTTAGTATTTTACAGTGGTGAAGGAGACTCTGGAGACTAGTGGATGCACTATGGTTACTAGATATACTAATTATATTATCTATCATAGATTTAACTTAGATTATTACACTTATTTTTGGTGGGATAATGGAGATTTTATTGATCCCACTGAGCATAGAGTTAGTTTACATGTTCTTAGGGACATGGCAGAGACTAACTAATAAGTTATGTTGGGTGGTGGATGGTGATACCATTGAGGTGGATATCACCCTAAAGGATGTCCATACATTTTTAGGATTGTTGATTACTAACACACTATTGGTGTGAAATACTCCATATTTAGTGGATGATAAGAGAGCCTTAGATTTTTGGGTGACATGTTTAGAGAGATATGACTAACCTAGGCTGGTGGTGTAGTTATATGATGTGTATGTTTTGATCATTCTAAAAATTTGGAATGTCATTATTAGACTTGTGATAGCTTGAGTGATTTATCATAAGTCATATGGGAATACCCCATTGTATATTTAGATATGTGTTGGGATTTGTTTGAGCATAACATGTTATATGATTTAGATTATTTTATTTGATTGTAGTTAGTGCATGATTGTTATAACATATTATTCAGAGGCTAGCAGATGATGGCTCCCATTTTGGTTTTTGTTAGTTAGATATATGAGTGATTTGATATATATATATATATATATATATATATATATATATATATATATATATAATTATGGTTACCTTATGTGGTGTATGATACCCTATCATACACATGGAGGTGGCCATAGACCATGTGGTGTGGAATTTTCAAGATGTTCCATTGTTGTAGACTATTACTCAGGGTTAGATTATTTGATGCCCATTTTAGAATACTATAGATGTTTATCCCTCATGACCAGACACTATACAAGCAAAAGGTCATCTTAATATTATGGGACACTATCCTTGATGGGTGGAGTTTAATCTAATTCATTATGTACTAGGGAATTTTGGATTTCCAAACCTAGCAAATCCTATAGTGGTCCCTATATTTGGGGCTTCACATGTAAGGGAGTGACATACTATGGGAGGTGTGGGGATACTAGTCAAGGTTCCCATTATATATCCTCATTGATTAAGGAATATTATATGGTGATTCTATTGATATCGAGGATCTCAGACTATACTTAGAGGATGGATAATATTATATATTATGTCACAGAAGTAAATACCAAAACTAACACCATAGTTATGGAGACAAAAATAGACTCCAATTTAACTTCAAGTATAACTAGAGGCATAGCCATAGGGAGATCTAGTATCATAGCCTACATTGATTTGATATATTATTATTTGTATACATAGTGTATCATGACATGCTCATGTGATTCATTCCATCCATTATAGAGGTTTCACACCATTATGAAGCCATGATATGCATAAGGTGCTTAGTGGTCAAGCATATGCAGATATTTTTGGTGAGTAATATGTGTTGTATGGTGATTATTTTAAAAGTATGTAGATATATAAATATATATGAATGATAGATGTATGATTTTTGATATATATATATATATATATATATATATATATATATATATATATATATATATATATAATATTTGATGTGATTTTAGTTTTTGTATTGCATATGTTGTATTGGAAGAGATGCAACGGGAAACCATGGTGGAGACTACACACCATGATATTTTATATGGCATGATACTACAACATGATACTATACATATGGTTGATCTTGTGGTGCTTTCAATGTATATTTATATTGGTTGGTTTAGATTGTTCCATGAAGTATCTCAAGATCTTTAGTTTATATCATATGGATCCCAAGTTGTAGTACCATTAGGAGTATGTTAATGAGAACTATAGGTATGGTCAATGCTAGCTTATGAGAGAGTCACTCACTTGGTGATAGTGAGATAATTAACATAGGTTTAGGCCCAGGTGGAAAATATATATGGATAGGTCCAAGGCTTATGGTCATAAACATGATCTTTATAATAGAGTCAGCATGGAGGACCATCTAGTTGTGCATATATGGGTAGTATGGCACATCCACCACTAGATAGGTAAGGTGGACCATAGTTTTAAACTTGTATCTTTTGTTATTGATGTATCATTTAATATAAAAATTTGAGCCACACACACACACACACACACACAGAGAGATGTGTGTGTGTGTGTGTGTGTGTGTGTGTGGCTCAAATTTTTATATTAAATGATACATCAATAACAAAAGATACAAGTTTAAAACTATGGTCCACCTTACCTATCTAGTGGTGGATGTGCCTGTGTGTGTGTGTGTGTGTGTGTGTGTGTGTGTGTGTGTGTGTGTGTGTGTGTGTGTGTGTGTGTGTGTGTGTGTGTGTGTGTGTGTGTGTGTGTGTGTGTGTGTGTGTGTGTGTGTGTGTGTGTGTGTGTGTGTGAATCATGGATGTTAAGGATGTATTTCTTATATCACATTCATTTATTGTTTTATTTATAATATGAGAAAATGTATGATGTATGGGTTATTATTTTATTAAAAATGTGATAAAAATTATGGTAAAAAATAATGATAACTATATATTAAAAATAAATTATAAGTAGATAAAATTAAATCATGATAGCAAAACACTAACAAATAACATATGTAAACAAAATTTATAAAATGTGAATAAAGGAAAGATTTAGACAATGTTATAAAATAAGATATCAATTTTTTTCCAATGTGTAATAAAATAAAAAGATAAAATCAAATTTAATATATTTAAATAATATAAATATAAATTTATGATAATAACATAAACAAAGATATGTAAAAAAATATAACCAAGAAACATGTAAAAGGAAGCTTAACAATAGTGAAAAACCAAATGTAGGACTTGTGTTAGTCTATAATATATGATTATGTTTCAATTATGGACATATAAAAACATGACATGTAGTTTTTTTAGGAGATATAGTTATTTTTTATGAATGTTTGGTCCTATCCAAGGTTATATACTATAACTGACAAGGGGAAAACCAATCAAGTGTAAAACTAAGAAGTGTGATATAGAGTATGAACAGCTAAGAAGTGTTATTCATCAAGGGGAATGTTAGAGATAATATGATGAAAATAGGGAATGGAAATAAATACATATGCATTGTATAAATCCTTAGTATAAATGAAACACAAAGAAAATGTGCAAGTGCTAAGAATTATTAAATAACAAGGACCTAAGATACTCTAATTTGTAGACACAAAGTGTGGGATAATAAGTGAGGTACACATATCATCCCATTAAGGTTGCATATGCATGAAAATTAAACATATACCTACCTTCACACAATTTTTTCCCCATTCCTCAAGAGCCATTACCGATTTATTTGTCTATTACAAAGATTGGGCACTTACTTGAGAAATTAGGTGGCACTAAATAGTATAATGACACCTCTTACCCCAAACTATTGTCCTACCTCATTCCAATGTATCTCATCTCTATTATGAGGTAAACTATGGACTTTTATCTTCAAAAAGGATATAATATGTTCCAAATAATAATCATGTCTTTTGGTGTGATTTTAACTTTTGAAATTGTAATTGTGTTTTGATCATTTTCCTTTTATTTCTTTTATGATTTGGATTTTAAATTTTATGAATTTTTTCTTCATCCTTATATATTCATAATACCAAACCTGAGTTAAATAGGTGAAAAACACAATAAATATTATACTTGGTTACTAAAGTAAAGTAATTAAAGACTATGTCTTTAAAAATATTCTTAAGTTTGTCCATGAGTAATTATATAATCCAAATACTAACCTATATGTGTTTTAAATGAAATAAACATTAGGGATAAATTAGGATCATAAGAAATCCATTTATATAATAAATATTAAAATTATTAGTATGATTTTTAGTTGATCACAAGGGAAATATAATAGTGTAAGACATAGTGTTGGGTGTGGTACGCTAGACAAGTCACATAAATAATGATACTAGTTGACAAATAATCTAACACAAGTATGAATGTAAGTAAAATTCATCCCAAGATTGGGGGAATAAATGGTTTCCAAATATAAATTAATATAAAAAATTAACTTGGGGAATTGATTATCAAATGATTTAATCAGAAAATAATGTTTGTAAACACATATCATGAATGCATAAATTAAATTACAAAAATTTAAAGAGAAGATCATGAGAGCAAAATTTAAACAATTTATTACAAATGTTATTGTGGAATGTAAATATAAAATACACTCATATGAAAATGTGAATAACAATATGATGTATAATAACAATGTGCTCACAAATGTTGATATAATTCATGACATATATAATCAATAACATCAAATAAATCTTGTTATAGATGAAATTTGGCTCTAACTATGGTCTCATTTATCTTTTCAAAGATTCGTGTAAGGATTTACTGATACATGATCTCTATGGAGAAAGAAGGATGAGTTCATGGCACATTCTATGAAGGGTAATCAATGCAAGGAATTATTACTAAAATGTTATTGATATCATCATATATCTAGAATGGCATGGGTCAATTGGATGTTTATAACTTTATATGTGAATGAACTTGACTACATTACTAAGAAGGTGATAATGTAGGCCATGAGAAATCATAAAAAAATCATTGAATCAATTTACATATATCTATGTGATGTGTAGCACACTAATTCCAAAGATAATAAGCATCTCCATGTTTAGGGATATACTCTAAAATTATCTTAGTCATAGGTAGGTTCTTATCAATAAAGGACTGTATGGTTTCTAGATGAAGCACATAAATGTATTGTTGAAGTTGTTGACAATGAATATAGGTGTGTGTTTGTGCCATGGAAACAATAAATGAACCTATGAGTAACTAACTATTAAGGTTACATATTTATGGTATGGGTTGAACTTGATGCCTTTTGTGTTAAGAATCTCTATTATACTCAATAATCTTTGGCCCAATGACCAATTATCTTATGAAACTAACAGTATGTCTCATCTACCCATTATCTAGATGGAGAATCAATTTTTATCATGGTAAATAATTTATCAACATCAGTTGGACATCTTAAATTAGGTTTATGATTGGGCTCAACATCTATAAGAGAGGACCTCAATGCAGGTTAGAGTAATGTTCCCAACATCTTAGGAGGGAGTATGATCAAAGGATATTAAAATCTAGTGAATTTATATGGTCCTATCATGGCATGATTAATAATTATACTTTGAAGAGGCTCAAAAGTGACTAAATGAGAATTAGTGGGTACTTTTTCCATCTTAGACCTGTGAACATCAAGTGAAGAAAAAATAATGTCAAGTGAAGTAGAAGAAGGAACTACATCAATAGAATGAATACTATGTAAATGTAAATAATGTTTTATATAAAAATGATATTGAAGTTTGTACATTTTTATCTTGAGTAAATCAAGTTAAAAATGAATCATTTATTGAATAACCATCATCATAATCATGGGTATGAAGATCAATACTAAAATATTCAATGATTTTATTGGTCGAGTAATGATGAGGAATGGGTTATTTTGGCATCACTATGGTAGAAAGAATGTCATTCATTGAATCTTGAGGATACCTAGGTCATAAATAAGGAGGTAATTGAGAAATTATGTGTGAAGGGAGATCTAAAGTTTTTATTTTTAAATTGATTTCATCGGTTTCATAATTTTTAAAATATAATAATTAAAGAGGTATATTTTATATAAGTGTGGGGTGTCCATTATAACCTCTATTGTAATTAATTAGATAATTAAATTATTGAGATTCATGAAAATTAATTCTAGGTAAAGGTTAAAGGGTGAGTATTTTGAAAACACCACATTATTGGAATTGTTTAAAATTACAAGGATTTGTGTCTCCTTGAATATTATGTATCATACCATTGTGGATAAATTTGACACATTGCCATGTTGACTAAGTTATAGATCTGATACAATGTGCCCAAGGTCAACCAATCATATTATAATGAAAAATTAAAAATCATGACCTTCATATGAACTATGATAGGAGGAACTATGAATGGAATCTAAACACAACCTAGAGGAGGTGTTTATCTTCTAACACAACCTTGACTTGTGCTTTGGGTAGTTTTAAGTGATAAAGCATATTTGACTTGTATCTTTCCAACTTGGATACTAATTAATAGTATAATATCATCCACACAATGTAATATCTCAACAAGAATCATTGAATTAATAGGAAATATGATTGAAATATAAGTATCTACAATTTCATCAATGTGTATAAACAATTCCTCACATTTTTTAAGAATATTATCTTTAGACCCATAAAATGTAGCTTCTTGCCCCACAAGTGGAGGTCGAGGGATGTTCCTTTCAACTAAAAGTTGCATTAAATAATTATGATGATGAGGGGAAGTCTTCATGAGTTATAAAAAAGTAATTTGAGATGGGAGGCAAGAAATTTTAGTTATAGTATCCCAATCATCATTTATAGTTAGAAATGTATTAGATAAAGGTGTGTAATGTAGAAACAAGTAAAATGGAGGAGTGAAAGTGCACTAAAATTGATGATGATAGGATGTGTAGATACTTAGTTATGGCTACTTTCATGCCTAAATTAGGATTTAGATCAATTTTTATCAAATGACATAATGTAAGCCAAAAAATGACCTAAATTACCCAAATTCATCCATGTATGTGATTTAATTTCTCAAAAATGTGATGAGGTTAGTTGATTTGGTGTATTACCCTATATGTACCAATAACCTAGTTCATTTTTAACCCTAGTAAAATTACAACCTAGTAATTTGACATTTTTGGTATGTCAAACTATTAATTCAAAACATTTAAAATAATTGCCATAACCTAAAAAGCACTACACAAGATTAATTACATTATAAATCCTAATTAACTTGCCTAAACAAAAATTACAAATTAAATTAGTGAATTTCATTTATCAAAAAAGGAATTTTTAGCCAAATATGAAGTCAAAGGTCAAAGGAGATAATAAAATAATTTATTATTTCCAAAATATTCCAAAATTATGAGTCACAACCTCATAAATATCTAAAGTGAGTCGCATGCGTCACAAATATTTAAAATTGAGGTGTCAAGATTTCATGAATGCTTTGACCCAATGCAGGGTTAACCTGACTTGACCTAGGTTCATTTAGACTCAACCAAAGTTAGAATTTAACCCAACCTCCCTAAGGTTATACTTAGTTCTTATATCGATAAATACAAGTTCCCACACCATATTCCAACAAGTTTTTATCTATAAGGTTATTCTACTAGAATACCTTCAAGAAGTAATTAAGAGTAATGTTATAATGCCCATTTTATGCCAAGCTTTCCACCAAGCCACAAGTGACCATTATAGAGATGATAACACCATGGAGAAGCATTACTAGAATACTCTAATCATCATAGATCTACCATAAACATCCTTATGCCAAAAAGTAAGCAATAAATTTGACAAAGGAGTTAAATTACTTGCATTGTTTTTATCTTTATTTTAAGATCTTGTTTACTATGTTATGCTCCCCCTTATTCTTAGGAAAGAGTATTTAGTCTTAATATATTTTTGTGCTATATTTTTGTCATTTAGACTAACAAGGGATTAATTTGTGTTTTTTTACCCTTCAAACTCCTAAGATACATAATGTCATACTTAGTGGGACCACGCATCCAATATGGCCAAGGAGAATGATATGATAACCTTAGTTTTTCTAATAAATGAATTTAATTCTTCAAGTTTAGATTACTAGCCTTAAAATTAATGTTATTCTATTTTTTGAGTAATTGGTGGCTTCACCCTATGTAATGGTGGCTTCACTAGTCTTATGTTTATTTGTGATCTTTATTGGTGCATAAATGGCAAATTCAAACTTGTGGATTTAACCTATTTAATGGTGAATTCACTCTATAGAATTGGTGGATTTTACCATTCTAAATAGTGGCTTCACTAGGAAAAATTGCACTATGTTTCAATGGCTTCACATATTTTTATATTGTTTTTAGTAGTTTTGCCAAAGTTGTCTTTGTGTGTCTAGTATTTTAGGAAAATAGTGGCTTTGCCCTACTAAACAGTGGCTTCGATCTATGTTTTTTTTTTAAAACCTAATAGTTTGAAATAAAATGTTGTTTACTCATTTGATTTTTGTCTTGGAGACAAGCAAACCCCATAACATTTTTGTAGGAACTAAGGTGGAGAGAGAGAAAGAGAATCTTGGGAATTTATAAGAACTCACATACACTTTTGTTTGGTGCTTAAAATCCATTTAATCACACTTGTATTTTAGTTTTCAAAGTTTTTACAAGTGCAAACAAGGCTAAGTGGGCCAAAATTTCAATCACATCTCAGTTTGGTGTTATTAAAAGGAACATATATTTCAATTAGATATCCCAAGATATTTTTCACTTTGTGTTTGATTTTTTTTATTTGATAAATTTCAAATTTCATAGTTAGATTTATTTTTTTATGTTAAATTATAAAACTATTTCATATATTCTCTTTCCCTGTCCCCTTTATAGAACTTGGGTGACCAAAATCCCTTAGTTTATTGCCTTGTTTATTTGTTCTTATCATAAATAATGTTGTGTATGCCCTCCCTAAGCTTCAAGTGGCTTGAGTAACCTATAAATGACCTCTAAAGTCTTTTCAATTTATTTTATTGCATTTAGCTTGTGGGTGAGAGCTCATTTATCCCTCACAAGTTCTTTAGGGGTGCATTGATCTCAAGTTTCATCTCCCATAATCATACCAACCACACTCCATGGTGGGGTATATAAATTGAGCACATGATACTAGGATTTTCATAGGGATAAATAGATAGCCTTTCCAATCCTAATAAAAACTTAGGTCACATCTTGCTAAACATCAAACTCTACTAAACAGTACATGGATATAATCATTGTGTAAAGTAATAGACCCTTGCATAGTAAGTTAGTAGGTATGAACCCAATTGATTTGATTTCACCCTTGTGTTATCCATACTTGGGACCATTTGATTTATTCAAAAATTATATATTTTTAATCAAAATCCCACTTGCCATAGAGTTTATTTCCAAATTCCAAGTGATCTTCACTCTAAGTTCATTCCACGTACCAATGCTTGAGAGATAAAGGGGGTCATAAAAACCCTACCTACACCTATACTTTAAATTTTAGATTAATAATTAATTCCTCATAAGCATTGGTATATGAAAAGAAACTTGGTATAAGATATGCATAACCATGTTATTTTTAGGGATAGGATGAGCCATTAGTGGTATTTCTTTTTTTGTTGATTTACATGTGTGTTTTTAGACTAAAACTATTTATTTATATTATCACATCAAAATAAAGTCCAAAATATCACGTTATTTTCACACCCCTTCAACCTAAAAGGTGTTACTTTACCTATTTTGTGTTGCACTTTTACCTTAGAGTTTGTATAAAAAACCATTTATGTGTCACTTATTTAAACAAGGTGTTGTTACACTACCCATTTAATCACAAACATTTGCCTTCAATTTTTGAGTCCAAAACCATTGTCATGACATTTTTTTTGAAGGAGCATTGTTATGTTGCCTAAATCATTCCAAATTACTTGTCACTTTTGAAACCAAGTTCTAAATCATTTTTATACCTCTTTTGTTTCAAACACGTGGTTATGTTACCCATTTTATTCTATCTCTTTTGCCTTAGAACATTTGAGTCTTTTGGTATTACATTTAAAACTCAACCTTTCAAAGTGAAAATCCTAAACTAATCAGGTTTACACCAAAGCCTCATCTAATTTGGGCTTAGGTTGTCTACCATTTGTGTTTAGAGTGTGTTACTTAGGTTGATTTTCTATTTGATCTAAATACCTCCTTATCTAGACCTAATGATTTTGTTTGCCTTATGCCTTGTTTGAGTGTCTTTTGAACCAAGTTATTTCCATGTGCCTTGTTTGAATTTTTTTGTGCTAAGTTTTGAATGTCCTAGTTTTATCATTCAAAAAGTATCTTATGAATTAAGTATTGAGTCTTAGTGAGCCAATTACTGAGTGTCATCCAAGCCAATTACCTTAGTTTAGTTTTTTTTTTTTGATTTATTTATTTTTGATTCTATCCTTTTTTCTCATTAAATGATTATAACAACCTTTAGGCAAATCATTTCTATCCTTTGATCTTAGTTTTAAATTGTTATACCTTGTATATATATACTTTTGTCACTGATTATAACTACCTTTGGGAAAAATAGTACCTTATCCATGGATGAATTTTGAGATTTTTGGTTACCTTTACCATTTATTATAACCACCTTTGGGAAAATCAATATCATTTTATTAGACCAATTTCAAGTTTGTTTTGTTGTTTTTACCTTTGCCTAGATTAGTTTTTTTACCCTTTGATCCTCTTTATAGATTCAATGTTTGTTTGTTTTTATAAATTGGTTTTTTTTACCTTTAGACCTTCTATTTTTCATGATACCTAGCTATAGATCTGAAATTGCCTCATTACACACATAGTGAGACTATGTATAATCTAGACTATGAGAACTTTTTGACTAATGACCCTTTTTTTCAAGAGTCATATGATGACCTAGATTATTATACTGATCCCTATCCATCTTATATATTCCATACATTAAATAAATTCATGACATATTAGCATAGTATTTGGTGACTACCTCTTCTTATCTAGGTTAAGAACAAGAGAAAATAACATAGTGCCTTACTCAAACAATGCCTAACATTAAAAAAATCCAACAATAAGATACCTAACTATGTCACAATGCCAATGCAAATAAGTTATGATCTGTACTTCTTTGAGCATCATTTATTAGATAATAAACACAATTTTTGTTAGAGCCATCAAGGTAGGAGCCAAGTTTTCACCAGACTTCCCACACATAAGTATGAGTAATGTGATAAGAACTATTAGTAATGCACCTTGAATCCAACTATTCAAATAGGCATAAACTCATTATAGTCAACCTTTAGTCCAAATTCCATAGTATAACTAAAGTACAATTATAAAAGGAAAGGGCCCTATGGATAAATAAATGGAATAGGTACAATAAGCATACTAAAACTATCTCAAATTAGCTCACAATCTTGATGAAAAGGGTTGTTTTTAACATGTCACTTATTGATATATCTCCATAAATAGGGCAGAAAATATAAGCTTCAAGATATGAAAGCAAAAACATATACCATTTATCCAAAGTACGTTGGTTGGTGACATGTATAATGTCCCTATTTTGACTAAAGAGACTATATCTCAAGCATAAGACCTGACTCAAAAATGTTTTCGATAGCATGCAAGTGCATTCCAATTTAAACCAAAGTGGGTCTAATCTACCTCTGAGTAATACATAGAATATTCTTCCAAAAAATTCCATGAGTGGATTACAACAATAAGGAATAGGTACACCTATTTATAAAAATCAATAAGCAACCTCCACTCCTCAACCAGCTACTTCTTCAAGTGTATAATAAGGGTCAATGAACCAACAACAAACCATATTACCAATACAACAAGTGTAGCTCACTATGCCACCTCAATAAGTGATAATTAATGTTCTCCCACAATAATCATAAACCAATATACTTCATCAATCACAAATTTTTCCTAATCAACAATGTGTTTCTATTGATTAAAAATTTATAGTTGGTCAAAAAAAATAGATGTAAAACCCCCAACTATTTCCTAACCAATAACAAGTATCTATTAAATAGAAAGTTCCTATCCAACAATAGGTTTTCCACCAATAATAAGGTTCTTATGTATAACAAGTACTAGGTGCTAGGCAATAGTGGTATTTCACCCAATAGGTATCACATGTGCAACAAGGATCCAACTTTAAACACCTCTAATAGCGGGATTTAGTCAACAAAATGTTCCCTATATAAAATAGGATTTATCAAGTAAGTAGCAAGTTCCTTCCCAAACCCAATAATACCAACACATTTCACAGAGCCAAATTCCATAACCACAACCATAATTCACTAGCTAGGGTAATTTATCTAATCCAAATTATAATGTGTTTCAATAGAAACATATTCCATATCCACATTATAATACCAATTAATGGATATGTATACCTAATCATCTAGCTAATTCGACCAATATTCTATAATATGCCTACCTCGATCAAGGTAATCAACCTTTGACCACACAACCTCAATAGCAACAGGCCACTCCATATGATTTCCTTGCCCAAGAGTTTTAATAAATGAAGGATTTAATTTAATATATGCAATTTGGAAAACAAACAAAGAAATTCAAACTAGATGAAATATGTTTTTATCCATTCAACATGGAGTATCTATAAATACTATTTCCATTAGGTTATGAGCTACCTAAATTTGATAAATACAAAGGTAAAGGAGACCCTAAAGAGCATTTTAAATAATTATTTGTTTTATTCCATCCAATTTCTTATAGTGATATATACTTACTTTTACTCTTTCCAAGGAGTCTAGATGGACAAGCCTGAAAATGGATGTTAAAATTACCAAAGAATTATGTACCCAACTTTGATGATCTTTCAAATAAGTTCATACAACACTTTTTATATAACATCAAGAAAAATATTATTGTTTTGTATTTATGCCAAGCTAAATAAAAGATTTTTGAAAGCTTCACTGCATACTTATAATGTTAGATAGCACTAATGAGTGGATTTACTCATAATCTTCTAGATAAATAGTTGGTTGTGATATTTACTAGGAGCTTACATAGAAAGATATCATACCATCTCAAGATGCAATGTGCTCATATGTTTGAAGAGGTTATAGAGAAAGGAATACATATTGAGAAAGCCCTTGTCAACAAAGGGATAATTAATCTATCATATTCTAATCAGAGTTAGAATCAACATCAAGGCTAGTAGAACTAGAATTATAACTAAGTCTAAAACCATAATTAGAACCCAATTCAAATACTGACTTTAATGCCACCTAAAGATAATAAAATGAGGGGCGTAAACCCTAAAACTATAATAAGAATGCTATTATTAATGGGGTTATTAAATCACTCCATGTTCATATGGTGAAAACACTAGATATCCATTTACCTCTACCAACTTATAAAACACCTCCTCCATACATTCAACCAAGACCTCCACAAAACCAACTACCATAAAATCAAAAACAATTACAAGCCCCTCTTCCAAAAAGAAGACCACCCATTGCTAGACAATTCAATGACCTTGGTGAGCCTTTTGAATTTTTGTTTTAAAGATTGATTTAAGAAAATATGATCATTTAGTTAATATCAAATCCATTTCCTGAAAGAATTCCTTTTCTTGATTGGTGTAAAGAATATTAATTTTTTGAGTACCATCATGTCAGAGTATATTCCATAAGATGGTGTATCCAACTTAGGAATTTGATTGAGAATATGTTGAAAAATAAAGAGATGGAAAGATATACCCATGCTTCTTTGACCAATCATAACTTGGGTATCTACCAAAATTCATTCCCCCAACATAATAATAATAATAACCACTAGCAGTACCAACATAAAAATAACAATAACTAGTAGAAATACCATTAATAGTAATAATATTGGTAGAGAAATCCACTAAAAAATAATCAATAATAATGCTAGCCACAACAACAATATAAAAATGGTTGGAACCAAGGGAAAAATAACCAAACCAATTAAGGAGGCCATCATGCCATCACATATCCTATAGTAATGTTGTAAGACAGATTTTAGGTGGTTATGTTTCCACTATCACAATAAACCCTCAACCAAGTACAAATAGACTTAGACCTTTGCCCAATAGTGCCTATTAGCCTCCTTATGCCAATGATTATTCTATTAACCATGTTAGCATACAATTTCAACTCTATCCTAAAATTATCATTCCAAGCCTCAATACCTACCTAACCAACTATAAATCCAATTTATAAATTGATAGTGCATAATTGTAACTCATTGAGCCAAGGTCACTATCAAAGGACCATATTCAAATACTACAAGTGAGCAGATTCAACCTTCCATGCCAATCAAAAATAAACCAACTAACAAAACCAAGGGGAAGACCTATGATATTTTATAATAACTAAATAAGATAGCTATACACATATCCATCATGGATTTACTACATACATTTATCATCCACAAGGGCATCTTGAATGAGTACTTGAACCAATCCCTCATGCTAGATGACATCAATCCAAAAAAATTCTAATCCATGGTAGACATTTGGCCCTTGGTCAATGTCTTACCCTTAACCAAAGTGACATGCAATATTTGGGCCTTCTACATAACAACCCATTATACATTGAGTTTGGTATAATTAAACATAGAGTTAAATGTGTCCTTATATTCAATGGTTTAGGCCTCAAAATTATGTCTTTAAAGTTTTTTAAACATATCAAATATACAACAATCAACTTATATCCAGATACCATCTTATCAAGGCATATGACAATGAATAATGTGAATCTCAAGGTATTATTAGCTTTCTATTTGTCATTGGGCCTTTGACCCATGACACACTATGCCATGTTTTGGACCTAGACCTATCTTAAAATTTGTTATTGGGCCAACCCTAGATCCATGAAATTAGGATTATACCTTCTACATTACATCAATGTATAAATTTTCCACATTTAAAAATGGAAGTGACTATACCAGTTGATCTTATCCATATTAGTATTATAAATTCCTTAATGCCAAATATAAAAGCTATAACTATGAATTTTGCATGAATCATATGACCAAATAAGACTAATAAAGATTTTATAAAATAAAATCCATTAAATCAATCCCAAAATCTAATTATATTAACCCAAATAGCTAATCCTCTACTTCAGCCATGCCTCCACTAGACATTTCCAGCCACTTCTATATAACTAACAAATGTATCAGAGAATATAGTACCTATAATGCATTCCATATTTCCAAATTATCTAAAAATCCAAAAGCTTATGGGAGAACTAAGGCCAAAACTACTTGCATGGAGTGGGAAACCAAAGGAAAATATCAATTAAAGAAGCCCATTATTTTTAAATTAGCCTCTAGCTTAGAACAAGACCCCATAGTCAAAGATGATTCATGGCTTGACACTGATGATTTAGTTGACTATTACCAAAAACAAAATATCCTATCCCTAATTGGTTTATAGAGCATATAGCTTATGAAGGTAGAGGCCTAAAGATACATCAATAAGGCACAATTGAACTAGTTTCAATAACTAATTACAAGGGGACCCATGGTATTGGATTTAAACAACCTAAGGGTGACCCCACATAACTTATTCATGTTCTAACACCAACAACTAGTGAAGATGATGTCAATAGTGATGCATGGTTTGATTATATCATATACGTTGACCTTACCACTACAAATTTATTTAACCCCCATACCATTTGCACTATTAACCCTATTTATAAACCTTTGCATTTAACCCTTTACCATATTTAATTGATATAATGATACCAACAAGATTCAATGATTCTATCAAATGATTTTGAAAATGATGAGGCCATATGTGACTTTTTGGGATTGAGGAATTACCTTCTTATTGGAGACCACACGTAGGGATTTTCTATTAGATTAGATATTGTTGCCTACTTTGGAGAGTGGGTGAACTTCCCTAGAAAAAACAAAAAATAAAATAAAATTTTGAGGTCTAAAATTGAAAACCTCTTTGAGGCACTTTCTATCTAGGTAAAAAGTAAAAATAAAGGCATCTCTCTTGGTGAAACTAGTTTCTAGTGCCATTAAATGGTGATATTCACCTCTCTTCCTCTGAAACATAGGAGACCTATAACCCAAAACCTATTTATGGATCAGAGATAAGTACCAAAGAATGACAAATTTTTGTACAAATTTTTCAAGAGTGCCCTAAGGTATTTTTTCATGTTTGTTTCCAGCATTAGGATATTTTGATTTGTCCTACTTGGGAGAAATAAACAAGCTAGTCCATCTTGAGGACTTTCACATTGCCAATTACTTTACCTCCTTTCTAACTATTTTAGATGATGGTTCTATACTTCTTGTGGAGGACACTTTAAAGGTGAACATTAGGACTTCAAATGACATAGAGTTGATAAAAATAGGTTTGCCCCTCATTAAAAAGGAACACGAAGTTTTTATAGCCTTTTTTAGGGAATTTATTAACATATTTGCATGGGCCTATTCAGACATGCTAGGTTTGGAGCCCACCTTGGTTCTATACCATCTCAATATACATCATTATGCCAATCTTGTTAATCATAAGCTACATAATATGCATCCTCATATTATTTTTTAGTCAAGATATAGTTAGATAAACTCTTAGATGCAAAATGTATCAGGCCAATCGACTATTCAAAGTGGATTTCAAATATTGTGCTAGTAAGTAATAAACTAGAAAGTATTAGAATTTACTTTGATTTCATAGATATCAACAAATCCTACTTAAAAGATGACTTTCCTTAAACTAATATTGACATGATAGTTGATTCAATAGCTAGGCATGAAATGATTTTTCTTATGGATGACTTTCCTTTGCTTAGTTGTCCAAGTGGCTAGTCCTTTGACCTATCAAAGATGTCAAAGCCTAGATAAATTAAGAGGTGCCACATCACCAAGTGTTATAGAATCTATTCCCTATACCTATTAAATATTTTATATCCTAGGATATATTTTATAAATGATAAGTCACCACATTTCTAGTTGTCAGAATAGCCATCTCTCAGACCTGTTAGAGATGTTAGAGCCTAGTGTTAGAAATATGATTGTCATTGATGTCAAAAGGGACATTATGAGCATGTAATTAATGTTTATGACTAAATATGGTGATTAGAGTATATGCAAGGAGTCCTATAATAGGTCAAGGATTATTAGAATTCTTGTGTGTATGAATGAAATTCATATGGTTCTTTATATTGATCATCTAGACATTTTAGGTTTATGACAAAAAAGATGAGAAGGCATTTTGATGATGTCACCATTGCCACATGTGAATGAGTATGGGGGAACTAGTCATATGGTTGTGATCATAATAGTCCCTAGTTTTATGCACCAGAGTTGAAGACATATGATGAAGTGCAGTAGAAGATATGGGCATACAAAGTTGGATACTCAAAAAAAATCACTAAGTCTCTATACTTAGACAAATTTTCAAAAGGGATAAATAGATCTAGTAAGCATATTAATGAGGTTATAATTCACATATATGGATGTAAGAGGATAAAATTATCACATGGGTTTATTAATTTTTGTTCATAGTTTCTACACACCAAATCTCAGGTCACCTGATGTAGCATGATAAAATATATGTTTGAGCAAAGTTAGGCTCCAAGAAATTTTGATAGTGTTTTCCAACACTTAGTTAAATTTGTAGATTACAATAAATAGATGAATAGGAATTTTTATAAATTCATATCTTGCACATATGAAGGCTTCAATAGTAATTGGATATATGGATGGAACCCCCTATATAAGAGGACTTTATGCACTAAATTATAGGTAAATCAACTAAGTGCGACAAGAGTTATGAAGGTAAAAATTTAGTCTTTTAGGGATATTGAAATGGTCCCCATAGTTAAATCTCCACAAAATTTATGCAAATTTTTCATGATTTTAGAAAGATAATTTATGGATGTTTAAAAAAGAAATAGATAGAAGATCTGTTATGGGTTTTTCATGACCATCTTGAATATATGGTCCACAAGTTTAAATAAGAAAGAATGTACTCAGAATTGAATTATATTTGCTCTTGGACAAAATAAGGTTTCTCAGTTAAAACCTAAGGGTTTAATTCATGGCATCAATAGGCTTTTCTATTTTTATGTTGACTAGATATAGCCTAGACCTGGAACCTTAAGTTATAACTTAATCCATTGTCATCATTCTAAAACTAGCCCCTTCGACCTAGCAATTACTGGTTCAAAGGACTTAATATTTTCTAAGTCTTAGACCTTATATTATGTCCCAACTTGATTGATGGATATTTATTCATCATACATAGATGATCTAATGAATTGAAGCAAAGTCAAATAGTTAAAGGCTCATCTGAGTAAATGTGCCTGTGATAAGTGTCACATTCAAAGAGCTTATTAAATAGAGACTTAATGATCATCAGCTTGTTAGAGTTAAAGATCAAGCTTGAAATAAGATTTGATGGTGAGTACATGATCATTTAATAGAGATCCAATAGAGTGAGTAGAATCAATGCTATAAAGTGTTCAAGGTTTAATGACACAGTGGTGAGTTAAATATCTATTAAGATCAAGATGATCAATAAAGTATAAGCATTTTAAAGGCTTAGGATGTAATGAGATGAAGACAAGTGGTTGATGTTTAAAGTTCAAACAAAGTTAAAGTTTGGAAGCATACAAAGATTGAATAGACAATGTGTGCCTGTTAGAGATCAATTGAATGGATATATTTTAAAGTTGAGCCATTTGAATATAAACCATCATATCATGGTGCCAAACACAAGATCAATGATTGATATTTAAAGATAAGTCTAGACTAATGGTCAGATGCAAGAACATGAAGAAACATACAAGTAAGCCATGAATCATGACATAGACAATGATATTGATCAATGTAATTGATAAAATCTATGTAAATGTGCATGTGCATCAAATTAGAGTCCATAAAATGATATAGATAGTAATGATACTAGGAATCATGAAAATGATTCATAAATTTGAGATGCAAGAAACATGTAGTTCAAGTTGTAATAAACTAAGTCTAAAATATAACATGACGTGTTATAGTTTGAGTGTGAACACATAGAAGAAATGGAACCCTAGATCAATTTTTTATATATATGACATCTAGGTTACAAGAAGAAAAAGCTAAAGTTATTGAATTATGTAAAATATAAAATATAGAGACACAGAGGAGCAAAGTGAGAAAGAGATCAAGTGTGTCAACTAGAGACTTATCTAGACACAGAGATAGAGGGGTAAAGATAAGAAAGGCATAAAGAGATTATATGTTAAGTATGAGAAGTTATAGATCAGACTTATAATAAATAATAGAAGGATTGGATTCATTTATGAATCTATGTTATAATCTAGAGTTATAACTCCATAGAAGAATTTGATAGGTTGGTTATATCAGATAAGTTGAGTTGGTGCTCAAATTAGGGAGTGGCTGCTTCCTTAGAGTTTAAGATCTTAAATTATGGGACTGGTATCTTCTTAGGGTTTGTATCCTTCAATGTGTAACTAGTGAGGCTTTGATTATGAGGCTAGATTAGAATGGTCGATTTTAGAAGCCATTCTCACCATGGTTTTTCCCATTAGGTTTTCCATTTATACATCTGGTATCATGTGTATTTATGTGTGTGATCTTTATATATTTTATTTGATCTACATATATATTTTAATCTATTTTAAAATAATTGAAAGGACTACTTTTAATTGATATACTGATTTACCCCCTCTCAGTATCTAGTTGTGTTCTAATAATTAGTATCATAGCCCTAGTTCCTTGAAATAAGCTTAATCATCTCAATTATATATTAGAATGGTGAACATAAATGTCTATTCAAGAAGGATCTTCATCAAAAAAATCACCTCTCATTGATGGATCAAATTATGCATTTTAGAGCATAAGAATGGAAGCATATCTATCTTCAATAGGGTTTGATGTATGGATGTTTGTGGTAAATGGATATATAACCCCTGATATAATTCTTATGGATTAGGATACCAAGAAGTCATATGAGATTAATGCCAAGGAAAATAATGTTATTCTTTGTAGATTATCAAACTTAGAATTTATCAAAGTGATGCATTGTCATAATGTACAAGATGTCTAGAATAAACTGAAGAGTATCTATAAAAGAGATGACAAGGTAAATCAAGCCAAGTTACAAACTTACAAAGTCAAGTTTGAGATCCTTAAGATGAATGAAGAGGAGAATATTTTAGACTACCTCCTCAGGGTAGATGAAATAGTCAATGAAATTAGAGGCCTTGGAGAAGAAATGAAATAATCAATCATTATCAAAAAAGTCCTAAGATATCTTCCATCAAGATATGATTCTAAAATCTCTACAATAGAGGAAGCGATATATCTAGATAAGCTCACTATTGATGAGTTATATGGAACCTTCACAACCTATGAGATGAGAATGAGAGAGGCAAACACCTTCAAAATAAAAGATGTGTTCAAAGTATCTAAACCAATAAAGTTAGAAACACCTACATCTATATCTATGGATATTTATGAAGAAGAAGCCAACTTTTTTAGAAGATTAAAGAGAGGGTTTAGAAAGTATAGAGGTAATTTACCTTTTAAATGTTTTAACTATGGTAAAGCAAAAAAAAATTCTACTAAATTCTCTCATAATAAAAAGGATAACTCTAAGCAAGTAGAGAGTAGCAAAAAGGTGAAAACCTACTATCCAAAAAATAATAACTTATTTAAAAAAAAGAAAGGTCTATACATAAAAGAAGATAGTGATTCAATGGATGATAGTGATAGTTCTAATGATGATCATGACTATGCTTTTGTGGCTGAAGAAAAAGAAGTCATAATCATGATAATAAGATTAGCTTATATAAATCAAGAAGTTGAAGATTTAGATGAATAATAATCAAAATTGGATCTGGAGTGTGATCTCATCTATGATTTAGAGGATATTGATTAGCTGAGAAAAGAGAGCTCAAAATAGAAAAACCTTGGATAAAAGAAAATTGAGAATATATCCAAAAGTCTTAAGAAATTTGATCAAATGGTAATTATCCTAAAGACACAAGTTTAAGAGGATAAAATAATAGAATATGTAATCAAACTTTAACTATAGTATAAATTTGATGAGTGCATGAAGTTAAAATCAGAGATAGTGGCCTTGAGAAAAGAAATTGAGAGAGCTAAAGGACAACTAGATAAAAGTCTAAAGCTAAAAGGAGGATCATATATTCTTGATGAATTGATAAACTCTCAAAATCCTTCAAAAGAGAGATCAAGTCTTGGTTATGAAAAGTTAAAATGTTCCACAAGAAGTACATCTGATAGCCTATATGATAACTTCAAAGTAGAAGGAGCAAAGAAAGAGAAAGCTTGCAAGGATATAAAGACATACTCAAACACAACTAATGTGAAGAAAGTTAAGGGATATAAGAAACCTAACTTAAAGAAGAAGACAAATTTATTTGATGTAGATGGATACACAAAAGTGAGAGACTTGAAGTAGCCAAAGTTTAGAAGAGATCACCATGATACACCAAGAAATGTTATGACTAAGTATTTCCTCATATTTCTAGGTTTATTGTTATAGATGTAATCATTTTGGTCATAAAGCTAATAATTGTATAGTAGTATCTAAAATGAAAAAAATATTTGTAATCAAAAATTCATTTTCACCCTTGTTAGATACAAATGTAATGTGTAATAATTATAATAATTTTGGTTACATAGCTAAACATTGTATAACTAGCTTTGTAAAATCAACAGTACACAATGTAAATAAAGGCATGCCTCTCAATGTGAACAAAGTTTCATAAGTTCCTAAAAATAAGCTAAGTAAGAAACCCAATGATGTGTGGAGAGTGAAAAATCAATCCATGATTGCTCAAACTGCACTCCATGTCAAGAAGCAAAATTTTTGGGTGATAGAAAGTGGTTTCTCTAAGAATGTGACTGGTGATAAGAGAAAGTTCACCAAATTGATAAAATGTAAGGAAGGATCTATCAACTTGGGAGATAACACATCAGTGAAGATCAAAGGAAAAGGAACATTGAACATAGATGGAAAACTACCTAGACATGATGTCCTTTATGTTGAAGGATTGAAGCATAATCTACTAAGTGTCATCCAAATGTATGATAATAGATATAAGGTCAAATTTTATGTATAAGGCTATAAGTTAAAAAGATCTAAAAGAATAGTTACAAAAGGGAAAAGGATTGAAAGTAATATCTATAATCTTATTAAAGTGAATTGTAATAGTTGTCTGATGGGAAAGGTTGATGAGAGTTGGTTATGGCATAGAAGAATGGGTCATGTCAACTTTGATAACCAAGTCAAAGTAGGCTCAAATAACTATGTCAGACACATGCCCAAGATAACCAAACCTACAGATACTAATTTTAAGGAATGTCAACTAGGCAAGTATACAAGGGTCTAATTTCAAACAAAGGAGTATGTAACTACAAAGCCTCTAGAATCAGTTCATACCAATCTTTGTGGTCCTACTAAGACAAGAAGATCTAAAGGTGAGAGATACTTCATGTTGTTTATAGATGATTACTCAAGAATGACATGGGTAACCATTGAAAGACAAGTCTCAAGATTTTGAAAGTTTCAAGATCTTTAGAGCCTTGGTAGAGAATGAAACTGGAGCAAAGATCAAATACTTAATATCTAATAAAGGTAGAGAATTCACCTCAAATTAATTCATAGAATATTGTGAGAAGCATGGGATTAAAAGGCACTACTCTGAAGCAAATAATCCACATCAAAATGGAGTTGTTGAGACAAATAATAGGATAATCAAGGAGATGGCCAAAATAATGCTAAAAGAAGCCAAGTTACTTGATGGATACTATAGAGAAGTAGTCCAAATAATAGTCTACATCTTGGACAGAGTTCATATCAGGGTAAATATTGACAAAACTCCATATGAGCTATGGTATGGAAAGCCTACCTCTATTAAGTACTTTAGAGTTTTTGGAAGTAAATGTTACATCAAAAGAAAATAGGATAAATTGGGAAGCTTTGAATCAAGATGTGATGAAGGAATAACAAATCTTATGTTATAATAAAAGGATACACAATATTGTAGAGAGCATCAATGTCAAGGTTGAAGAAGGATTAAAACATGTTTAACTTAATAAGTAAATCAATATTGAAAAATCAGATCTTGAAAAAGAAGCATATAATGAAGAAGCTCAGGAAATGAATTAAAAAAAACCTCCAAGTTTTTTTCAAAAGGATCATCCTAAAGAGAAAATAATTGGCAATAAGAATGAAGGAGTTTAGCCAAGGAGAAGAACTACAATGAATAAGAAGCAAGTAAGTTTTATCTAATGTTTTAAATTGAGTCTAAGATCTATGTTGAAGCCAACAAGGATGAAAATTGGCTAAAATCCATGGAAGAAGAACTGAGCCAAATTGAAAAGAACAAAACTTGGAAATTAGTTCTAAGACCTTCAAACAAGAATGTGATAGGTGAAAAATGGGTATATAGAAACAAGCTCAAAGAGGATGGATCTATTATAAGGAATAAAGTAAGATTGGTGTCCAAGGGATATGTACAAGTGGAGGGCATATATTTTGAAGAAACATTTGCTCTAGTTGTTTGATTGGAAGCTATAATAATGTTTCTAGCATTGTTTGTTTACAATAAGTTCAAAGTTTATCAACCATGTTAATTCAACTTTCTTAAATAGGAACCTAGAAGAGGAAGTCTACATAGAGTAACCTAAAGGTTTTCAGTCATCAGAGGAAGAATATTATGTGTGTAGATTGAAGAAAGTTTTGTTTGGTCTAAAATAGGCACCTAGAGCATGGTATTCAATATTGGACTAGTACCTACAAGAACAAGGTTTCAATAAAGGATGTGCAAACAATAATTTGTACTTAAAATTATAAGGTGAACATATGCTGATTGTTTTTGTTTATGTAGATGAAATCATCTTTGGTAGTAGCAATAATAAAATGTGCAGATAATTTTGTAGACAAATGCAAAGTGAGTTTGAGATGTCTATGCTAGGAGAACTTTATTTCTTCATTGGCCTACAAATAACACAAAATGATGAAGGGATGTTCATATCCCAAACCAAGTATAAAAAGGAAATGCTCAATAAATTTGGAATGAAAGATATTAAACTAGTTGGTACTCCTATGATTATTGTTATAAGTTGAGCAAAGAGGATGAGTGCCTTGATGCAAATCAGACTATGTATAGAAAAATGATAGGTAGCTTGTTATACCTAACTACATCAAGACCATATATCATGAAAGTAGTGTGTATGGTTTCAATATTTCAAACTGATCTTAAAGAGTCACATGTCAATGTAGTGAAAAGGATATTTATATATTTCAAGAGCATAATTAACTATGGCCTATGGTATCCTATAAGTGAATATTTCACATTGATAGCTTATACAAATTTTGATTGGGAAGGAAGTGTTGATAACAAAAGAAGCACTAGTGGCAATGCATTTTTCCTTAGAGATAGACTTGTTTCATGGCTGATAAAAAAGCAAGAGTTAGTTACTCTTTCTATAGCAAAATTAGAGTATGTAGAAATAGTGGCATATTACACTCAAGTCTTATGGATAACACAAACACTCAAAGACATCAAGGTAGAGTAAAAGTCACATATCTTTATTTTTTATGATAATTCAAGTGTTATTAATATATCAAATAATCCAGTGATATATTTTAGAACCAAGCACATATTAATCAAGTATCACTTCTTAAGAGAGAGTTACATATCAAGAGTTCATAATGGAATATGTGCCAACTAAGGATCAAATTGTAGACATATTCACCAAACCTCTTCCCAAGGAGAAATTTGAATCTCTTATACAAAATTTGGGAGTGGTGGATCCTACACCACATCACTAGATCCTAGTTATATGGCATGAGTCTAAGGGGAGTCTCATAGAAGCATTTTTAATCCCTAGAAGAAGATAGAAAAGTCACCTTATATATGCATACTTTTGAAAATTACTAATGAGTTGATGGTTGAATATTCTTGGAAAAAATCCTTTATCTGATAAAGAGGGAGAAAAAGTACAACTACTCTCTATGAGATAATAAGATAAAAATGCTCTCTGCACAATTTTGGAGAGAAAGTGCAAATGTAAAAAAGAAGTAGAGCAAGTGTCCAAGTTGAGTATTAGGAAAATGTGCCATTACCTAAGGGAGAGAAAGTATGGCATGAACATATTTAGTTCATATTCATCAAAATCCAATGCAAGCAATGCTAGAGAAGGAGAAAAATATTAAAAGATCAGAGAATTTAGTTTGCAATCAATGACAAAGGGGGAGATTGTTGGAAATATGTTGTCATTGATGTTCAAGACTAAATATGGTGATTAAAGGGTATGAAAGGAGTCCTATCATAGGTTAATTATTCTTGGAATGCTTATGTGTATGAATGGAATTCATCCAGCTCTTCATATTGATCATCTAGACATTTTGGGTCTATGATAGAAAAGATGAGAATGAATTTTTCTGATGTCACTATTACCACATGTGAATGAGTATGGGGGAGCAGGTCATATGGTAGTGATCATACTAGTCCCTCATTGGTATGCATTAGATTTGAAGACATGCAATGAAGCATAGTAGAATATATGGGCATGTAAATTTGGTTACTCAGACAAAAATCACTAAATCTCCATACTTAGGCAAATTTTCAAAAGGGTTCAACAAATCCAAGTAAGCATATTGATGAGGTTAGTATTCACACATATAGAGGTCTGAGGGAAAAATGATTACATGGGTTTGTTCATTTTTATGCCTAGTTTATATGCATTAAATATCAGGTCATGCATCATAGCGTGATAAAAGATATGCTTGAGAAAAGTTAGGCTCTAAGACATTTTGACAATGTTTTCCAACAATTAGTCAAATTTGCAGATTGTAAGAATAGATGAACATGCATTTTTATGAAGTCATATCTTGCAAATATGAATGTTTCATGAGTAATTGGATATATGGATGGAAATAACCTATGTAATGTGACCTTATGCACTAAATTTTGGGTCATGAGACTAAGCAAAACAAGATTTATGCAAGTGAAAATTTAGCCTTCTAGGCATATTGAAATGGTCCCCATACTTAGTCAAATATGCACAAAAGTTATGCAAATTTTTCATGCTTTTACAAATATCATTTATAGACATTTGTAAAGGAAACAAATAGAATATTTTTTATGGGTTTTTCATGAGCATCTTTAATAAATGGTCTATAGGTTCAAATGAGAAGTAATGTGCTCAAAATTGAATTATTTTTACTCTTAGACAAAATAGGGTTTATTAATTAAACCCTAAGGGTTTAAGTCATGGAATTAACAAGGTTTTATATTTTGATGTTGACTAGATATAGCTTGGACCCAGTAACTTAAGTTATAAATTAAACTAATGTCATCATTTTAAAATTGGCCCCTTCAACCGAACAATTACCTATTCAAAGGACTTAATATTTCATAAGTCTTAGACTTTATATTATGTACCAGCTTGATCAATGGATATCAGTTCTTCATACATAGATGATCCAATGAAGCAAAGTAAAGTAAAATTGTCAAAGGCTCCTTTGAATAAACATACTAGTGATAAGTGTCACAATCATAGAACTTTTCAGATAGAGATCCAATGATCATAAGCTTGTCAAGGTTAAAGATCGAGTTTGTCAAAAGATCTGATGATGAGTGGATGATCATGTAAAGGAGATATAATAGAGTGAGTGGACTCAATGATATAAAGTTCTTAAGGTTTAATGACATAATGGTGAGTTAAATAATAAGAAAGTTTGAGAAGATCAATGGAGTGTAAGCATTCTAAAGGCTCAAGATGCAATGAGATGAAGAAAAGTAGTCAAAGTTTAACATTAAGACAAGGATAAAGTTCATAATCATAAAAATTTGAATGGACAATGTGATCCTATCATATATCAATTGAATGGATGCATTTTAAAGTTGATCCATTTGAATATAGACCATTAGATCATGGTGTTAAATTCAAGATCAATGATTGATATTTAAATATAAGTCTAGACTAACGATCAAATGCAAGAACATGTAAGTAAGCCATGAATCATGACATAGACAATGAGATTGATTGATGTAGCTGATCAAAACTATGTAAATGTGCATGTGCATCAAAACTAGAGTCTAAAAACTATTATAAATAGTAATGAGACTTGGAATCATGATGGTGATTCATGAATTTGAGATGCGAGAAACTTGTAGTTCAAGTTGTAATGAACCAAGTCTAAAACAAGGCATGACATGTTATAGTCTAAGTGTGAAAACATAGAAGGAATGGAACCCTAGATCAATTGTTTATATATATGACATCTAGGTGATAGGTTAAAAAATCCAAAGCTATTGTATTATGTAAAATAGAAAATATAGAGACACAGAGGATCAGAGTGAGAAAGAGATGAACTGTGTCAACTAGAGACATGTTTCAACATAGATATAGAGGGGTAAAGAGAAGAAAGGCATAAAGAGATTATGTGCAGAGTATGAGAAGTTATAGATTAGACCTATAATTAAGAATAAAATGATTGGATTCATTTATGAATCTATATTATAAGCTAGAGTTATATCTCCATAGAAGAATCTGATAGGTTGGTGCCATCAGATAAGCTGAGTTGGTGCTCAGATTAGGAAGTGGATGATTCTTTAGATTTTAATATCTTAAACTAGGGGATTGGTGTCTCCTTGGGGTGGTTTCCCTTCAATTTGTAAATAGTGATGTTTTAACTATGAGGCTGGATTAGAGTGGTAGATTATATTATCTATTCTCACTATGTTTTTTCCCATTGGGTTTTCCACGTATATATTTGGTGTCATGTGTATTTATGTGTGTGATATCTACATATTTGATTTTATCTAAATATATATTTTAATCTATTTTAAAATGATTTAAAGGACTAGTTTTAATTGATATACTGATTTACCCCCTTTCAGTATCTAGTTGTGTTCCAACATGTAAGAGGGCCTGACTAAATTAAGAGGCACATCACCTAGTGTTAGAGTAGCTAGTCCCTAAATCTATCAAAGATATTAGAAATTGGGAGATCTTAGCGTAATCGTGAGGAACCATGTCACCAATTATTAGAGTGGCATATGCCCAAACCTATTAGAGATGTTAGAGCCTAGGAGAGCCTATCTAAATGAGAAGGCACCATGTCACCTAGTTGTTAGAGCATTTAGTCCCTATACCCATCAAAGAAGTTAGAGCATGGAAGAGCCTAAAAAAATTATAAGGTTCCATATTATTTAATAAGGTAGATGAACATGTGACCACCTAAGGTCTTGAAAAGGTCAAAATAAGGTATAGATGAGGGAAAATAACCAATCAAGGTGTGTCATGTGTCCTTAGGTAACACATCACCCTTCCTAAGGGAATGATATAGAGTAAAAATTTGTGCCTAAGTGTTAACCATTAGTATGAAGACCAATGAGTAAATGGCATATGTCAAAAAGTGGGATTTAACTAAAAAGACTCTAAGGGATGTGATCACATGCTTACCATACACTGGGCATTAATGAAATTCAAATTTGGACCTGATTAGATAATTCTAAAACATCCCATTACCATTTCTATATCTGACTGGTGGTAGAGGATCATGGGTTCTAAATTCAACTCTAGATTTATAAGTATAGAGGGGAAATCTAGCCACCAACTCAAATTTGAATTCACAGTAAGTGAGATACAAAATTTCATTATTATAGTGGGTTATATGCATGTGTTTATAAAATCCTAAGGAAATCTCACTAACGGTTACCACTACTAATTTTGAGAAAAACCTAACTCCTAGGTTTCTAATTCTCACATAGCATCCCTATTCCATGCCTCATAATATTAGAGCTTCCCTATTTCCCCTTTGGCTTACTATAATGTCTACATCCTCTTTTAACCCAAAGGCCAAACTTGAGTAATGGGATACCACATTCCTATTTAGTTTGAAAAAATTCAATAACTAAAATGACTTATTAAAAGTAGTCAATCAAGTCCCCAAGTATTCAAGATTTGATGATGACCAACAATCAAAGTTTGAGGACACCCTTCAATCCAATAAGAAGTGTGGACTTCATAGAGCCACTACTAAGCTAGAGACATTCCCTTGTATTGAATTATTTAGTAACCTAATCCACTCCACCATCCACATGAAGGATGGGGTCTATGAATGGGTGTGTTAACCTAAATATTCACACCAAAGTATTGATATCTTTGGAATGATTACAAGCCACACTACTCCCTATTGTAATACACATTTTTTTATGATGTGACATCAATGAATGTCTAGATGGGGAGATACCAAATATACAATGTCCTCCATGATTAGGATGAGAACTTATATGCTAAATGGGTTAACAAGGAGGATATTAATACATGCATGGTCTACACATTTTGAAAGGAAGTCTAGGTAAGAATGGTTCTATTGATTTAATTATTTGGGGATAGGACTACTTACAAATCCATGAGTTATGGGTACTTATCCTACATACAATCCTCACACACTCTAAAGTTTTAGATATGGGAGGATTGATCAACTTCAATTTTGTCAATGCCATTACAAATTCCTGATCTATATCTAATTTATATATGATGAGCTACCCTATAGACACAGTCTATGTCACATTCTCTTGCAAGCATTTAACTTTTCTTTCATGGGTTATTAGGTTCATGGTTGTCCATGTGGTCTTCTACAAATTATATGGCCACTAGGTATAGAACCAAATTTTGGACATATACAAGTATTTATACCAAATGGTTTATTAGGTTATTAATGAGGCCCTAATGCCCTAATTATCATAAGTAATTTTGGACTCCATCATTACCATCAAGGAATAATGGCTTTACAAAGAGGACACCATGATGTGGATTATGGGTTTCCTCAAATATCCCTTCTACCTATCATATTACATCTCAAACCATCTAGTAGAGCAAGAAATCATGTGCCAACTAGTGGAAGGCATCTTTGGCTTCTGTATATAATGTTAATAGAAGGTGTGTTCAACACTTCTAAATAGAATCAAGCATTATTTATAAAAGTCCTTCCATCTAATATAAAAGATGGTAATTAAGTGGGACTCCTTCACTTTAATTAGAGACAAAATATATACTAAGAACCCAAGGGTATAATCAGATCTCACTTGGTGTGGTTTTTGTCCCTCCTCAATATCAACTATGGTCATCAGGTAGAAGATGATGATAATCTCTACCTAGATGCTACCAATAACCAAGAAATATTATCCTAGATCATATTAAATAAGAATAAGAAAGGGAATAAGGCTTAGGTGGGCCCATATGTGCCTCCTTTATCTCCTACTCATATTGAAAAATTATCTAACACTGACTCTTCATGTTATCTAATGGAGGATCTTATAGGGCATCCTATCACCTTCTCCTCCTCATTATCCAAGTCTAGTTCTACCTCCTCTAGAAAACCCTACTCTTTATGACCCACCTCTACCTCTACCTCATTTGATAGCTCGATTAGGTTGGCTATGATATATCTAAAACCAATTTACTTAATGTTAGGTACCCCAAGTTTATCCAACTCAACCAACAACACCTTAACCCCAAGCTGTATAGACCCTAAAGTTTAATATGGATGGTAGTTTTAGGGTGATCCTAGAGTGAGACTCCTGATAAAAACCAACCCAATTTACACCTCTCATACCTACCATTTATTCTATCTCCCTTCCACCCCTTACTCCCACCACTTTCCAACTCCCAGTCTTGATACCCACTAGTTATGTTCCACTCCCATAATCCCCTAAGTGGTACTCCACCTTTCTCCATTGCACCCCCTCTATCATTTTTCCAAGTACCTATATCCTTTATCCTCCTAATCTTCCTTGCCTCTTTGTACCCCTTTGATCTATCTATTTCATAACCTAGAATCCTCTTAGTGCCTTCCTTGGGTGTGTCTTTATCAATAAGAATGACTATGACTATCAAGATCATACATATAGTGATAGTAACCCTCTTTATTCCCACTCCAATCATTTTTGTGCCTCCCTCAATAGTTTTGATTCCTCTACCATTGGCCCCCATGGTTTATCTTATCTTAGTTGGTCCTTCCATAAAATCATTAGGAGTTAAACCTAGTAATATCTTGAATAATAAATAAAAGGAAACTCACACTCCAACTCTAGCTCAAAGTTCTTCTTCTCTAGTCTAACATCCTTCATAGGCCTCAATAGTTTATTTGACCCTAGACACAACACCTTGGTGCCTTTCTCCCCATCCCCGTATATTCATTACCTAGGATGCTATGGGATTGGCCTTCAACCAACCCATATCTTCCCTTATGTTTAATGACCCTTTCTTAGGGGTAATTCCCCCTCTAGTGAATTTGACCTAAGAATAATTACAAGTGAAAATGTTCCCATGGGCCTCCTCCATCCTTGTTCCTTTTTCTCCCATGTCCCTCCACCTCTATTTCTTTCCTCATTCACCCCATCCACTTCCTCTATATCCCATCTACCTCATCTTCTACCCTTCAAGGCAATTTTATCCACCCCTCTTACACCTCCTATAACTTAGGGAATGGTCCCAAGGTCACAAGTGCTAAATATGACTACCCATGGTAACTTAGACCCATAGTGGAGCTTCAACTAAGCTTCTAAGAGAATGAAGAGGACATTAACATAGAGGTTTGACCAAGAGGGAAAACTATTGGTTTGGTAGATCCATTAGGATTTGTTATCCCTTAGTAAGGTGAGGACTTCTATTGGGGAATAACAAATGGTTGAGGACCCACTCTCCATTTTCTATGAAACTCATGATATGTTTGAAAATATCCTTAAGGACATGAAAATTTAAGTCCAAAACTTATAAGCCCAAGTGAAGAGCAATTTTCCCATTGGAATAATTGTGTAGGTCAAGGATACTCTCTTACTACTATTTTCATTCCTTGGGAAAGTAGTGGAGACTCTAGCTAAGACCAACATACTTATCCAATGGACCCAAGCCTACATAGAGAGGATTGTGGAGGTCAATAGAAAGTACAAGAAATTACAAGTGGTGATCAATAAGGGCATGTTCTTAGAGTTGAAACTAATGCCAAGATCACACTTAGGTTTATTTAAAATGCATAATGGGAACATGAGGTCTAATATAGAGGAGTGGTTGGGCATGGCTCACACTATAACTAGAACCTTAGAAGAGAGTACAAAAAAGATATTAGCCTAATTCAAGGAGGTAAATATCTCTATGTTAATACACATGGATGGCATCCTACTATACCAATGGGAATTTAGAATCCACTTGAGTTAATTCAACCAGGTCATGAGGGAGAAGATTACTAAAACAAACTAGGAAGGGCCCTAAGTGGTGTTAGATCTATCAACATAGTCCATGATGAGCATCAACTAGGTCTATAGGGCCCAGGTACCAATGGAATAACCTTCCCAAGTCTACTAGAGACTAGAAACTCAAGTTGAGGTAATCTTTAGGGAGCCCCCAATGAACCTTTCATAGATAGATAAGGAATTTGACCTCATAAAAATTTAATTGGAGGCTAGGGATTCTAGATCAAAATAGTTTGGAACCAAACCTTCTCAGCCACCTCTTCATATCAATTAAATGGTCCCCTATAGACCTGTTATAGTTTTGAAGATTTTTTTGTTTTAAATTTTAAATTACATTTTTAACTATTAAGAGTGGCCATCATGGCTCAAGATGGGATCCTGATGTTATTTGGAGGTGAGCCCCATCCTTATCTATATAATTAAAATCCATATTGTAATATAAGGTTTGACTAAAAATTTCTTAAAAGTGTTATCAAATTATATCTAGGATCTCACCTAGTTTTTCGTTAACCTCTATATACTATAAATTTATCCCAGATTGGTTATTGTAACAACACTTACTTCTTTTAATGAATAAAATTCCTATTTTCTACAAGGGGTTTCTCTTATGTCTCAATTATATTTCATCCCCATTTTTGAATGATTGTCAATGCTAAGTTAATTGGATTAATAATTTATTTCTTTATGTGTGCTATGGTTATGAAGTGCTTAGATATTATAATCACTTTGTGAGTTCTCTCATTTCCCTTTTGTATTACTGTTAATTTGTGTGTTAATTTATAAATTATCATAAGGTATTTATGTTTACTCTACTATAAACTCCTAGTACTCATCTTTAGTGAGATCTCATATTAAATACATACTCTCAGTTCCCTTAGACTCTTCCCAATGTATGTTCTTTGAGGTATAACTTTAGTGAAACGTAGTCTATAGTAGTATGACTATGACAAACTCACTTGGTTTGATTATCAATGTATTGAGTTAATTCTGAACTTAGAGGCTCGCTTTTCTACCTTATTCTTCCCTCTATTTTGTGTTTATTTTTTTAAATTTAAATACCCTTTCCCTTTGTGTTTAGGTATAAAAGGCATAATACTCAAATTCTCATAATAATCTTTGACTTGTGTGTATGAACTTTAGATTGAAATTTTGGTGGTAATAATGTATTTCTTAGAGACTATTCACATAGACTTTAGTTTTGAGTTTAAATACCTACACCTATGCCCTAGGCTGATCCTAGATTAGTCCTAAAATGTATGGAAAATTTTCATAGTTTTCCCCACCTTCCCTTTTCAAGAATATCCAATCTCATGGGAATTTCATGAACAAATTAGTTTGGAACAAATAATAGTTGGCACTATAAGGATGACTTGATTGGAATACTTCATTACTTTCATTTTTTTTATGAGTATGTTGAGATTAGATTATTGGTAACAATGTGGTAACCCTTGTCTGACTGTGAATCATCTTGGAGACTAGTTTGCATGTTACTAATGTTTGGCCCCACTAAGGCTGATTAGTAATTTTCCTTTATTTTCCATAGAAACCCCAAGATCAACCAAAAAAGGCCTACCATGATTCCCATCAATTCATATCTACAATCCTTTCCAAATTTATAGCCAAAGATGGCCTGGTTAGTTGGATTTGACATTAATGTCTCAAGAGTCATCCATGATTTACCTAAGAACCCTAAGAGGTATCTTCCCCATTTCACCCCTGGTGTGGTGCAAACTATTGAGGAATACATAACATCTTATAAAAATTACCTAGGGCTTCTGTATATATAACATGAAGATGTGTTATGCAATAATTTCCCCTTTACCCTAATGTATTTATCATATGATCAATTCTTCAACCTCCTTGAAGACTTTATCCTAAGTTGGGACAATTTCGTACTACTTTCCTTGCCCAATTTGGGCGAGTGATAAACCCTAGTGTCCTATACCAGTAGTTTTTTTGTATCAAAAGGGATCCCAATAAGCCTATTATAAACTTTAATGATATGTTTTATAAAATGTATATTTGGTTAACTATACTTTATCAACCTAACCCTCTTTTAGCCCTTGAAATGTATATGAATGTGTTAGACCCTTGGATAACCATGTTCTTAAGAAGGTACACAAAAATAGTAGAACTATCCTCAAATTATGCATGGGACATCAAATTAGATATAAAATTAAACCCTCAAGGTCACATAATGACCCCCATTCCTATTGTGCTAACATAGATTCTTGCATTGAACTAATTGCCCAATATTAATGAGAATGCCTTAATGCTTTAGCCACTCCTTGTAATGAATCAACTCCCATTGGGTCATCCCACCTCAAACCAATAACTAGTTTTCCTAAAATTAGAGAGCCATGAACTAATCCCTTAGACTCAACACCAAGTAATGTTTATTACAGCTAACAATACACAAGCTACACCTTAGGAGTCCACCAAGGTTGAGTTAGATGTCATTTAGTACATGGTACTAAAACTCAATAATGAATTCCTTAGGTTATAGATATAGGTTAATAAATCTAATTTAGAAATTTCCAATAAAAAAATCACATATCAAAGACCAAATAGGAACTATAACTACCCTCACAACCCCCCATAACCTTCACCCAATAGGCTGATCAAAATCAATATCTTTGAGATAGCCTTACCTAATTAGTGTTGAGTGAGTAATAAAGCAACACATGTGTAATTAGATTGCATGGATTTTGGTTCTAATTTTGAAATATTCTATATGGAAGTGGAATAATATGAGGTTTTCCCTAATCATCTTGAACCCTCTAACTCAAGTAAAGACACTAGTACTCTATGGTGTTAGAGACCATGGATTTCCCTAGCCAGGAAGAAAATGAGCTAAAGGAGGGTATCAGTGAGGTGAAAACATTTTAATTTTTTCAAAGGATCAATTAATCCCTTATTAATATTCAAAAACACCCCCTTACTACCTCAACACCCCCTAATAATGGTACAACCCTAGTAGATTAAAATGATAGGAATGATCCCCCACTTCCAAAACCTCAAGAATCTAAGGCACCTATGAAAACCCCACCAGCCCAAATTAAATGAGGTTATACCATAGTTTAGGATATGTAAAAGATCAAGGTGAATATCACCCTTCATGATTTTAATCAAATCATAGAACAACATGATTTCCTACTAAAATATCTAACTCAAAAGTTGACCCCATAGGCCTAGCTAAAATCAAGAGTAATGCATACCAATATGCTCATTCAAAAAAATAAGATGGAGGTTCCCCCTTTCCTCTTAACCATCTAGTTATTTAGAAATAACCTACACAACTGATTAGTGTATTCATGATCCTTATCCAATGTGATACCAATAGGCATATGTGAGAAACTTAGTTTGGCCCCCATAAAGTTTGACAAGGTAGTAGTCTAGCTAGGCAAGTTAGAAGTAAAAGTGATAGGTGAACTAATAAATATCTACATATAATTTTAGACTAAGCTTAGCATTCAACACTTCATATACATTCAAGTGGTGTATATCCCTGAGTCCTATAGCAAGCTCCTCAGTAGAGATTGGTCTAAATCCTTAAATGGGTATATGGACATAGATTTATCCCATATGTGATTGTCATGGAGAGGAGTAGCCAACCAAATATAGGTATTTATATAACCCCACATGAAACACATGATAATTGAGTAAAAAACTATTAATGAGAATATAAACCTAGTTTTCTTATACTTAGGCATTTACACATTGAGCACAAAGCCTCCCAATGATCAAAATGATCACATCCCAAGTATGCTTGGCCTATGGTCTCTTTATGTAGATGGAGTTCATTCAAAACAAGGTAGTGGGGCTAGTGTTCTTCTTATAGATATCTTAGGAAGAAAACATTTAGCATCATATAGTTTGTAATTCCCCTCCATGGATAACCTAGCTAAGTATGAAGCTTTAATCTTGAGATTACAATTTTCATTAAAATATAAGGTAAATGAACTATTAGTATTTAATTATTCTAAGTTGGTGGTCAACTAGATCAAGAATAAATTTCAATGCAAGCTATCATACCTCGGAAGGTATAATCATAGATATTAGAACCTAATCTATATGTTTAATGCATTTAATATTATCCCTATCCCTTAGGAGGAAAACCAAGTGGATAACTCACTAGCATCTATGACAATAAACATAACTCCTTTGGATGACACTAAGCTATAAGAATTATCAAAAGAAATTTCCCATGTACTTATATCCTAAATAATGTGACAAAATTTTAGGTCTTCTAGGATGACCAATTGATCATCTAATTCCTCAACAATGAGGGAATATTCAAGGCCCAAATTATAGATGATAAATAAAGAGATAACCTTAGGAATGAGATGTAAAATATGGGATCCTAAATATTCATGAGAACCAAATTCCAAATGGGATGATATTATTGGAGAAAGCATTTGATGTGTTAAACCCCAATTTGGTTTCTTGGGCTTATGGAGACCTTAAGGTCTTAGACCCAAGAGTAATAACTCATACTATCCCCATAAAACCCAACCAAAAACCCTTTAGGCAAAGATAAATTCCATTAAACCTAATCTTTGAGCCCTTAATACACAAGGAATTTCATAAGTTGCTCTCTATAGGGATAATTTTATCAGTTCACCACTCCACATGGGTGGCCAACCTATTCTTAGTGAGAAATAATAATGGGCAAATCCCCTTATATGTGGACTTCCAAAACTTGAACTGAGACTTGGTTAAAGATAATTACCCACTACCCTCCATTAATGAATTTATACAAATGGTGAGTGGATCTTAGATGATGTCATTTTTTATGGTTTCTTTGGATACAACCAAGTCCTAGTCAAACCTAAAGTTAGAACTAAGACTAATTTCACCACCACATGGGGAACATTTAATTATAAATGAATACCCTTTAGGTTGATCAACACTAGTGCCACTTTCCAAAGGGTAATGGATTTTTCTTTTGAAATACTAATACTTAAATGTATAATAATCTACATGGAAGACCTACCTATGTTTTTAAAATATAGGTTAGATCACTACACCACTTGAAGAGGGAATTTGAAAGATGTAGAAGGGATATTTCTTAAACCCAAAGAAAATCATGTTTGGTATCACTGAAGGTAAACTTCTTGGTCATGTTATCACAAAATAAGGTATTTCTATCAACCCTAAAATGGTGGATGTAAATTTTAAACAACCTTTACCTAATAGTAAGAAGTAACTAGAAATTTTCTTTGGGAAAATTAACTTTGTACATAAATTTATTTTTGATTTGATGAAATAGTAAAACCCTTGAATGAAATGTTAAAATAGGATGCTAAAGTGTAATGGCATGTAGAATTGAAGAATTATTTTTAGGATGTTAAACATGCTATATACAAGCCCCAATCCTCATCAACTGGGACTATATGCAATATTTTTATATTTATCCCTTTAATTTAGAACACACCATCACCACTTACCTCACCCAAAGGTTAGAAGGAAAAGATCACCCTATGGATTATATGAACACTAACCTTAAGGATGTTGTACTCAGATATTATACTCTAGACAAGCACACCTACATCCTAGTCAGGGTAGTGAAGAAATTCAGACATTACATCCTCTAGAATAAAGAACATGTCATTGTCAGAAACTCAACTATAAAATAGATGTTGGGGTAGAATGAGTTTCATGAAATAAGAGGCTAATAGATGAAAAAATTACACGAGTAAAAATTGGAAATAAATTTGGCTAAACTAGATATAAGACTAGGCCTTACTCAACTAATAACATAGATAGACTTGAGGATTATAGTACATAAAGTAGACCAAACAAGGTTATTTTAATCAGATTAGTATGTAGTCATACACTTTTTAATCTATGGATATTTACCCCTCAGACTTAACCACACACAAAGGAGGTACCTTTGATTAAAGGTCATGCAATATATGTTGAATAAGGGATTTATCTTCACAATAAACCTTGAATGAATCTACCTCTGGTGTGTATCAAAATAAGATGCCAAAGAGATAATGATAAGTTTTCATGAAAGATTTGGAGCCAACCACCCGTAGCAATTTCCATGGCATACAAATTTCTTTGGCAAAGTTATTACTATCCCACATTGTTCAAAGATATTCATTTCCATGCATGCTTATGCCATTAGTGATAGACTTTTTCTAAGGGAGAAACACATGCCATAATGTTGATACATCCCATTGTGGATTCTAAACCATTTGTATAATTGGGGTTAGATTTTTTGTGGGTCATCAACCCCAATTTATTAGTCATACATAAATTCATTCTTATGGGCATACACTATTACACTAGGTGGTTCGAGGCAGTTGGAATCAAAATAAGCATCAATGTTGAAGTTATTAAGTTCCTTTAAAATACTATAACCACCCATTTTGGGGTCCCTATTTCTTTAATATGTGATAATGGTCATGCCTTTCAATCCATATAATTCATAAAATGAGCCTAGGATAATGGGATCATGTTGAAGATCTCATCCAAACACTACCCACAAGGGAATGGATTGTCAAAGTCCACTAATAAGAATTTGATTGATGCCATCAAGAAATTAGATAAAGAAAAGCCCTAGGAATGGAATGCATTGCTAAAGTTTTAACTATGGGAAGACTAAACCATGTATAAACAAACCTTCAAAATATCTCATTTCCTTATAGTTTATGTATTGGAGTTAATCATGTAAGTCATGATCAGGTTACTAACTTATAATTTCATGTAACAATTTATAGAACTAGATGGTAAGGTGAATTCCATACTCATCGACCAAATTCAGTTAGAGGTATCTTAGGATGAATCTTTGTTAAGATTTATAAAACACAAATATACATTCAAAAGTTATTTTGATAAGATGTTAAAGGTTAAAACCTTCATAATCTCTGACTTAGTCCTAATGTGGGACAAAGCTCATGAAAAGAAATGCCAACTTTCAAAATTTGATCCCCTCTAGATTGTCCCATACTAGATAGTGAAAATCTTGGGAAAGAGTACCTTATGTCTCAAATATCTTGAGGGAAATGAGATACCACTTATATTAAATGTCCAATTCTTGAAACACTATTTCTCAATTGTCCCCTCTAATATAGTTTTTGAGTAATTCAAATAGAGGTGGTAATGTATATATTAGATAGGTTTAATTTTCATTATGTGTTTTATTTTGTTGTGTGCTTGTATTTTGTTTTATTTTTTTCCCCTCTATATCACTCTTTATTTTTTGGTGTTCCTCTAACACCTATCCCTATTAGTAGTTTCTATAGGTGAAGGCCAAATCTTAGAAGGATTGTTGAAAAGTAGGAAGACCCAAGTTGAAAACTTTGATATAAATAATTCTAGGATGGTAATTGAAACTTTTGAAAATTAATATCTAAGAGGCCAATGATTCTAAAATAAATAATTGGATTTTATAATAACTCACATCTTAATTGAGCCACCAAACTGCACTTAAAATTATATCTCAAGATAATACTAGACCAAACATTGACCAGGTATTCAAAGCTTCCCCATCATCCATTCACCCATAGATTTGTCCTAAAACCTAAATTTATTGGATAAATAAATGATAGTATTTTCATATTAAATCTTGGAAAAGGATCATAAAATCATGCAAAATCTATATTCTGAGTCTACCTTGAAAGGGCTATATAGGAAATCTCCACCGTAGGCTTTTTGGCCTAGTTGGTAGTGAAACAAGGCCATGAATGATACTAGATTAATATTTGTTATAGCTATGAATTCTAATCTATAAGAATTCCAATGCCCTATCCATATCCCCTCTAATCCATCAAGCCATCAATGCCTCTAATAAAGCTTGATAACCAGTCCAACATTGATTACTTAAATAAAATCTTAGATTAAATTGAAAATTAAAATCACTTCTTACACACACTAGTAGTCATCTATAAAGTGAATCTTGGTATTCCACTTTATATTTTGATAATTTAGTGCCTCATCTTATTTTTTATGAATAAATATCCCTCTTAAAATCTCTATTTTATGTAAAGATAAAAAATTAAACTGGTTAGGTTCAAAGTTCTTGTCATCACTTTCCTTGTAGAAGTCACTATTTGTTGTGGCCAACATACCCCCTTTTATTCAAGATGGTGGCCCCCTTTAAAATTCCCAAGAACTAGATATCCAAGATTATTTATTTTTTTCCTTGACTTCCCCAAGTATTAATAGGCCTCCTTTATTTTTATAACTAATGTAAACTCGTTCTCTCATGAATTAAGTGCTAACATTACAAGTCTACTTTCAACAAAAATTTCCCATCTCATTCCTTTATCATAGCAACAAAGTCATCTCCCTTTGTATTGAAAGATCCCAACCAAATGAGAAGGTGCCATATCATGAGTTTTTATAGTGGCCAATCCATAGACCTATCAAATATGTTAGAACCAAAAGAGCCTAGCCAAATGATAAGGCACCACATCACCTAATTTTTAGAGCATCCAGTCCCTAGACCTATCATAGATATTAGAGCCTACAATATCCCAACTAAATCAAGAGGTGCCATGTATCCAAGTGTCAAAGTGTAAAATCCTCAAACCTATCAAATATGTCAAAATCTAAGAGAGCCTGGCTAAATGAGAAGGTGATAGGTCTCTAGTTGTCAGAATGGCTAGTACCTAGACCTATCAAAGATGTTAGATCCTAGGAGAGATCATCCAAATTAGGAGGTGCCATGTCACTAAGTTTTATAGTGACCAATCTTTGAACCTATTAGAACTTGGGAGAGTTCAACTAAATAAAGAGGTGCCATATCACCAAGTGTTAGAGTGGCCAATCCCTAAACCTATTAGAGATGTTAGATCTCAGGAGAGCCTAGATGAATGGAATGTTCCATGTCACCTAATTGTCAAAGTAGCTGGTACCTAGACCTATTAGAGATATTAGAGCCTAAAATAATCAAAAATTACCATGTCACTTAGTAAGATAGATGAACTGGTAGCCACCTAAGGCCATGAGAAGGTTAGAATAAGGAATGAATGAGGTTGGAGAAATAATCAATGGGTGTCATGTGTCTAGGTGATAACCATTAGTAGGAGTACCAATGAGTATACAACATGTGTTGGAAAGTGGGAGTTAACCAAAAATACTCTAAGGGATGTGAACACATACCTACCATGTACTGGGCATTAATGAAATAGAAATCTGTGCCTGATTGGATAGTTTCAAAACATACCATTTCCATTATTATATCCAACTAGTGGATAAGGATCATGAGATCCAAATTTAACTCTAAATTTAGAATTAAAGAGGGGAAATATAACCACCAACTCAAATTTGAATTTATAGCAAGTGATCTACCAAATGCCATTAATATATGGGGATGTATGCATATGTTTATAAAATCCTAAGGAAATATCATTGATAGTTACCATTACTACCTTCAATAATACTCTAATTGATATCTTTCCAATTCTCATAGAGCACCCCTATTTTGTGCCTCCTATCCTTAGAGCTTCCCTATTTCCCCTATGTCCTACTATAATGGTTACATCCTCTTCAAACCTAAAGGCTAAACCTGAGTACATGGATGCCACATTCCTAGCTAGCTTGACCAAATTCAAGCACTACAATGACTTATTCAAAGTGGTTGAGCAAGTCCCTAGGGCTTTAGGCTCTGATGGAGACCAATAAGTAGAATTTATGGATGTCAATTTTTCCTACAAGAATTGTAGACTTCAAAAATATGGTTTCAAGCTAAAGGCATTCCCCTATGCCAACTTGTTCATAAACTGCCTCGACTCTACCATCTACACATAGGATAGAATACATGACTAGGTGTGTTCACCTAACTCTCAATACCAAATTGTCAATATCTATAAGAATACTTCATAGTTTACTACTCCCTCATAGACTACACTTTTTCTTATGATGTGGCATCACTGAACATATGGATGGTGACCTACCAATATATGCCATCCTCTATGACTGATATAAGAACCTAGATGTTAAATGGGTTAACAAGGATGACATTAATACATACATATATTGTACCTTTAAAGAGGAAGTTTGGGTAGGCATGGTTCTATTAAACTGATAATTTGTGGCCTATGATTGTTTGCACATTAATGAGCTATGGGTGTCTCTCTTCCATATGATCCTCACATGCTCTAAAGTTCCAAATATGGGAGGACTGATCAACTTCAAGTTGGTTAATGACATTGTAAACACTTGAGCCATATATAATTTCTATATGATGATCTACCTTGTGGATCTAGTCTATAGGATGCTCTCTTCCAATCCTTAAGTTTTTCTTACATGGTTCTCAGGGGTTCAAAAGTCCATATGGTCTTATAAAATTTGTATGTATACTAGTTACAAAACCACATCCAAGACATATGTAGGTATTTTTACCCAATAGTCTATCAGGTGATTAATGAGGCCCCATTTCCCCAATTATCATAAGTAATCCAAGACTTCATCACTATCATTAGGGACTACTATATTTACAAACAAGACACTATGATTTGGATTGTAGTTTTCCTCAAAGTTCCCTTCCACCTACCATATTTCATCCCAGACCATCTAGTATAGAATTAAATCACCTCCTAACTAATGAAATGCATCTTTCACTTTTATATATAATTTCAACAAAAGGTATGCCCACCATTCTTAATTAAAATTAGGCACCACGTTTATAAGGACTTCCCTCCAATCTAGAAGATGGCAGTTGAGTGGGACTCCTCATTAGAAAGAAATAATCTCCAATACCAGACCCCAAGGGGATAATCTAAGCTCACTTGGTGTATTATTCATCCCATCTCAATATCAACTATAGTCATCAAGTAGAGGATGATGATGAGCTCTACCTAGATGCTACCAATGACTAATAAGTATTATCCTATATCATAGTAAATAAGAATAATAAAAGGAAGAAGGCTTAAATGGGCCCATCTGCACCTCCTCCAAATCTTACTTAGCCCATGGAATATCTAACACTTATTTATCCTACTATCTCCTAAAGGATCTTGTAGGGTATCTTGTCATCTTCTTCTCCTTGCACTCCAAGTATAGCTCCACCTCCTTCATAAGATTCAATCTTCATGCCCCACCTCTACCTTTGTCTCCTTTATAATCTCTAGTATTCTAACCATGATAGATTGAGACCTAAGATACTTATTGTTAAGTAGCCCAAGAGTAGCTATCTCAACCACCAACACTCAACCTTGGGATATATAGACATTGAGGTTTGATGTAGTTGGTATTTTAAGGGTAATTCCAAATCAAGGCTCCTAATAAGCACTAGCCCAAGTTCCCCATCTCACACCTCCCATTTATTTCATATCTCTTCTACTCATTAATCTCACCACTTTCCATCTCGTAGTCCTATCACCCACCAATTCCTCTTCACTCCCACAAGCCCACCAAGTGGTGCCTCCTCTTTTCCCCATTACACCCCCTCCATTATTTTCCTAAGTACCATAGGCCTCGGTCCTTCTGAGCATCCTTTCCTCTTAGTTCCCCTCTACTCCATCCATTTCACAACCTATAATCCTCCTGGTGCCTTATTTGGGTGTGCCTTTAATAGTGAGAATGACTATGACTATCAATAATATACCTCTAGTGGAAGGAACCCTCTTAATTTTGACTCTAATAATTTTGGTACCTCTCTCAAAAACTTTGATTCCTCCACCATTAGACCCCACAGTTTCTATTATCTCATTATGTCCTTCCATAATAAAATTTGAAGCTAACCTTGGTAAAAGGACAAAGAATAAGTATAAGGCAACTCACACTTTGTATCTAACTCCAAGGCCTTCTGCTTTAGTCAAACATTTTATACAGGCCTCAATAGTTTCTCTATCCCCAACTTTAGCACCTTGATGCCTTGATCCCTATCTTTTTCTTTACATTACCTAGGGCACCATGGGATTGGCCTTTGACCAACCCATCTCTTCCCTTATGTTTAATGAACCTTTCCCAAGGGTAAACCCCCATTAGGTGAATTTGACCCAAGAATAATGATGGGTATATATGTTCCCATGGTCCTCCCTTTTGTCCTTCCTCTTTTTTCTTCCATGCCCCCTTTGCCTCCACTACTTTAATTGTTCACCCAATACACTTCTTCTATCTCTACTCGACCTCATCCTCTTCCCTTCACCACCATTTTATCCACCACTCTTACACCTCTTATATCCCAAAGAATGGTCTTAAGGTCATAGGCATTAGAAATGATGGCCCAGGGTGACCCAGACATATAATGAATCTTGAACTAAGCTTTCAAGAGCATGAAGAGGATATTGATGTATAAGTTAATACAAGAGTGTTGGGGATCAACCAATAATGATTACACTTGTGAAAGCAATAAACACGGAATTAAATCAGATAGATAAGCAACTAGAATGATAAATAGCACAGAACAAGAGATACAAGAAACCACCCTGAAAACTTGTATTAAAACTCTTTACAAAAGGAATACAATTGAAGAAACTTCTTTCTTCCACACCTCTCTCAGATGCACAAGATCTCTCTCTAGATCTCTATTCCTCAAGAGCTTTCTCTCTCAAGTATAATCAACTCCAACAACCTATATTGATATAACTCTGTACTGTCCTTCAAACATTCACAATGTTCTACTCATACAATTCAACACAATAAGCTAAGAAGATCTTTCCTACATATAGAATTAGGAAACTTGAGCATGCACTTACAACAAACAGTTAAGCCTCTTGAACAAGGGCTCTAAAAACAATCTTGCTAATAAGAGAAACGCAAACTTAAGACTAAGACTTAAACTCATCATGCAAACACTCACTTCTATCCTCAGAAATAGCATTCTGGATGCACAGGTAACTGACGCCAGTTCCTACCTGTTTTCCTATGATCATCATCGGCTGATCCTCTGCCGACGTCAGCGTTCCTCTAATTGCTCCTGACTGACGTCGGTCAATCCTGACTGATGCCGGTGACTGTGTAAACTTGCAACTATGTAATGTGCTCATATGTGAAGCTTTTAGGCTCCACACCTTAACAATCTCCCACTTGGAGATAAACAGCTGCACCAGTACCTGTACAGCAACATCTTCTAGCTCTTCCATCTTCAACTCAATCATGAAGACCAACAGAAGTTGAATGAAGATTCAACTTCTCCTTTGTAACTGGCTTGGTTAACATATCAACAAGATTCTTGTCTGTATGGATCTTCTCCAGCTTCAACTCACCATCTTCCAATACCTGTCGTATGAAGTGGTACCTTAGCTGTATGTGCTTGGTTCTTGAGTGAAAGGCTGAATTCTTAGCCAAATGGATTGCACTCTGACTGTCACTATACAATCTACAACTCCCATGCTCCCTTCCAAGCTCTTCCATGAATCGTGTCATCCATATCATCTCTTTGCTAGCTTCTGTGGCTGTAATATACTCTGCTTCTGTAGTTGACAAGGCTACAACCTTCTGCAACTTAGATATCTAGCTAACTGTCGTTCCACCTACAGTAAAAATATAACCTGTGGTGCTCCTCCTACCATCCAAATCACCTGCCATATCTGAATCTACATAACCATGTAGGGAAGTATCTGAACCTCCATAGCACAAGTGTCTACTGTTGGTTCCTCCCAGATATCTAAGGATGCACTGAAATGCTTTCCAGTGTTCCTTTCCTAGATTGGCCATATACTTACTTATAACTCCCACTGCTTGGGCAATATCTGGTCTAGTACACACCATTGCATACATCAAACTTCCTACTGCGGAAGAATATGGAACCTGACTCATGTACTCTACCTCATCATGTGAATTAGGACATTGTTCTTTACTCAACTTAAAATGTCTAGCCAAAGGTGTGCTTACCAGTTTAGCATCCTGCATATTGAACCGTTTCAACACCTTGTCCACATAATCCTCTTGAGACAATATCAACCTGTGATTTTTCTTGTCTCTCTTAATGCTCATGCCAAGGATTTTCTTTGCTGCTCCCAAATCCTTCATAGAAAACATTTGAGCTAATTTCACCTTAAGCTCAGAGATATCCTGCATGTGTGATCCTGCAACCATCATATCATCTACATACAACAATAGAATAATATATCTACCATTATCAAATCTCTTGAAATATACACAATGGTCAGATTGACACCTACTGTAGCCATGCTCAGTCATAAACCTGTCAAATTTCAAATACCACTATCTAGGAGCTTGCTTGAGGCCATACAAGCTTTTCTTCAACCTGCACACCAACTTCTCCTTACCCTTGACCTCAAATCCTTCTGGCTGTTCCATGTATATTTCCTCATCCAAATCTCCATGAAGAAATGTTATCTTAACATCTAGCTGCTCAAGATGTAAATCCTCAAAAGCAACCAAAGACAATACAACCCGTATAGAAGTCATTTTAACAACAGGAGAAAAGATCTCACCAAAATCAATACCTGGCTTTTGTGCAAATCCTTTCACTACCAATCTGGCCTTATATCTCATCTGTCCATTCTGACCTTCCTTCAGCCTGTATGTCCATCTGTTCTTCAGTGTTCTCTTACCAGCTAGCAATTCAACCAAATCCCATGTTTGGTTCTCTCTCAAGGACTCCATCTCCTCAACCATGCCATGCTCCCACTGACTCTTGGACTCCACCTATAATTCTTCTTCAAAACTCTCTGGTTCTCCACCATCAGTTAGCAATAAATAGTATAAAGAAGGAGAATATATAATTGGAGGCTTACTTACCCTTTCTGACCTCCTGATGGGTGTCTTAGACTCGTTCTCAACACGCTGTCCACCCAAATTCTCTAACAGTGACCGACCTCAACCACCTGTAAACCTGTTACTGGTCGATGCCAGTTCTTCCTGACCGACGCTGGTGCCTATCCTATCGACGTCGATCTCTGTATGACCGACATCAGTTTCTGTATTGCCGACGCTGGTTCCTAACCTACCAACGTCAGTCTCTATGCTTTCCTACAAGTGATTATTTATTTTTCCCGCAAGCTCATTTTGGACCATCACTTCGTCTAATTCTCCATTACTCTGCCTAGATTGATACAGCTTCCTCATCTGATCACTATACATCACTTTTTCATTGAAAACAACATCACAGCTCCTAATTACCTTGTTAGTTCCTAGATTCCAAAATCTAAAACCAAAATCATCTAAGCCATAGCCAATAAATGTGCACCTCATAGACTTAGCATCAAGCTTCTTTCTATTTTCCTTATCTACATGCACAAAGGCTTCACAACCAAAAACTTTGAGATATGAGAGATCTACCTTTTTACTTGTCCATGCCTCTTCTAGAATTCCACCATCTAGAGCTGTAGAGGGTCCTCTGTTAATTAGGTACACTGCGGTGTCAACAGCTTCTGCCCAAAACTCTAAGGGCAACCCAGCATGCAATCTCATACATATTACACGCTCCATGATTGTTCTGTTCATCCTTTCAGCAATACCATTCTGCTGAGGTGTCCTTGGAACCATCCTTTGCCTATAGATTCCATGTGTATAACAATACCAATTAAACTTAAGATTGCAGAACTCACCGCCATTATCAGATCTCAAGCACTTTAATCTTCTACCTATTTCATTCTCAACCATAGCTTTCCAAATCTTAAAAGTCTCAAATACATCAGATTTATTTTTAATACAGTAGATCCATACCTTTCTTGTAGCATCATCTATGAACGTAACATAGTACTGTGATCCTCCAATAGAGGCTACCTAAGCCAGTCCCCACACGTCTGTGTGAACAAGTTGCAACTTATGCCTTTTCTTAGTAGACCCAATCTTGAGAAAACTAACCCTTTTCTATTTTCCAAATACACAATGCTCACAAAATTCTAGATCCATACTTTTCAAATTTGAAAGCTTACCTTTAGACTTAAGAATTGACATCCCCTTCTCACTCATGTGGCCAAGCCTTGAGTGCCACAATTTAGCATCCACATCTGAAGTAGATAATACAGAAGGAGAAATATCAGTAACACAATTACATAAATAGAGAGTACCTACTCTCTTACCTCTGGCCATAACAAGTGCACCCTTAGTCACCTTCCAAGATTCTACTGTGAGAGTTACTGTACAACCCTCATCTCCTAACTTTCCTGCAGAAATCAAATTTCTCTTCAAGCTAGGAACATGCATCACATCTCTCAACACCCATGTGTTTCCATTCTACATCTTCAGCTGCACTTTACCTTTGCCAATAATCTTACAAGGCTCATCATCCCCTAAGTACACTATTCCAAAATCTCCATGGATATAGTCACTGAAATATTCTCTGTTAGGGGTAGCATGGAAAGATGCACTAGAATCTAATACCCAAGATTCTATATTATTATGCAAAGAGAAAATTAGAGCATCTTGTGCAATACCTGCAACCTTTGCCTCTTCCTTTCCTTCATGTTGATTGTCCTCCTTAGGCTTTGACCAACAATCTCTGCTTATGTGCCCCAACTTTCCACAGTTCCAGCATTGTGGCCTTCTGCCATTTCTGGATTTGGATCTACCTCTCCCCTTAGACTTAGATCTTGATCTCCTCTTGCTCTTCTCTTTTTGCCTTCCCCTGCTCTCAAGATTTAAAGTGTTCCTAGATGTCTCTTCTGTGCTTTTCCTGTGAATTTCCTCATTCAAGATAACACTAACAACATCCTCTACTTTTAAAATATTCGAAGCAGATGCAGTATTAAAAACTGCCATTACCAAGCCATGCCAGCTTTCAGGCAAAGAACATAATATTAAAAGAGCTTTTATTTCATCATCAAATACAATATTGACTGAACTTAACTGATTAGCAATTCCATGGAAATCATTCAGGTGATTAGATACAGATCCACCTTCTTGCATATGCAAATTAAATAACTGCTTCATAAGATATACCTTATTAGAAGCTGAGGGTTTTTCATACAAATTTGCTAAAGTAGTCATTAACTCTACCATTGTTTTTACCTGTGATAAATTAGATATCACAATGGATGCTAGACTCAGTCTTATAGACCCCAAAGCCTTTCTATCAAGAACTTCCCATTCTTCATCCTCCATGTCCTTGGGCTTCTTTGCAATCCCACCTAACAGTAAGTAAAGATATTTCTGATATAGATAGTCCTCTATCTGCATTCTCCAATGTTGATAGTTCTTGCCATTAAACTTTTCCATTCTCAATTTACTTTCTTCTGCCATTGCTTCTCCCACTCAAACAAAATCCTTGCAAAAACCCCTGTGAGCAACCTATAATCAATACACACTACACAGATCTGAACCACCTGTTAGTGAACCTGAGCTCTGATACCACTTGTTGGGGATCAACCAACAATGATTACACTTGTGAAAGCAATAAACGTGGAATTAAATCAAATAGATAAGCAACTAGAATGATAAATAGCACAGAACAAGAGATACAAGAAACCACCCTGAAAACTTGTATTAAAACTCTTTACAAAAGGAATACAATTGAAGAAACTTCTTTCTTCCACACCTCTCTCAGATGCACAAGATCTCTCTCTAGATCTCTATTCCTCAAGAGCTTTCTATCTCAAGTACAATCAACTCCAACAACCTGGATTGATACAACTCTGTACTGTCCTTCAAACATTCACAATGTTCTACTCATACAATTCAACACAATAAGCTAAGAAGATCTTTCCTACATATAGAATTAGTAAACTTGAGCATGCACTTACAACAAATAGTTAAGCCTCTTGAACAAGGGCTCTAAAAACAATCTTGCTAATAATAGAAATGCGAACTTAAGACTAAGACTTAAACTCATCATGCAAACACTCACTTCTGTCCTTGAAAATAGCATTCTGGATGCACAGGTAACCGACGCCGATTCCTGCCTGTTTGCCTATGACCGTCGTCGACCGATCCTCTGCCGACGTCGGCATTCCTCTAACTGCTCCTGATCGATGTCGGTCGCTCCTGACCGATGCCGATGATTGTGTAAACCTGCAACTATGTAATGCGCTCATATGTGACGCTTTTAGGCTCCACACCTTAACAAAGAGGGGAACCTAGTGTTTTGGTAGACCTATCAATATCTATTCTCCTTCACTAAGGTGAGTACTTACACTAGGGAAGAAATGATGGTTGAGGACCCACTCTTCATTCTTCAAGAAACTCATGACATAATTGAAAAGATCCTTGATGACATGTAAATCCAAATCTAAACCTTATAATCCTAAGTGAAGATTACTTTTCCTATTAAACTAATTGGTCAGGTCAAGGACACCATCTTACTACTATTTTAAATCCTTAGGAAATTAGTGGAGACTCTGACTAAGAATAACATATTTATCTAGTAGACCTAGGCCTACATGCAAAGGATTGTGGAGATTGATGAAAAGTGTAAGAAGCTATGTGTGGTGATAAACAAGTGCATGTTCCCAGAGTTGAAACTAATGCCAACCTTAGACTTAAGGTAATATCAAACATACACTAGGAACATGATGGATGCTATGGAAGATTGGTTGGTTATGGTTCACACTGTAACTAGACCCTTAGAAGAGGGAAAGAAGAAGATATTAACCTACTTCAAGGAGGTCAATATATATTTTTTATTATACCCAGATGGTATCCTACTAGACCAAGTGGAATTTGGAGTCCACCTAGGTCAATTAAACCAAGTCATGAGGGAGAAGGTTGCTAGAGAAAACTAAGAAGGGGCCTAGGTAGTGTTATATCTATCAACACAATCCACAGTGAGCATAAATAAGGTCTTTGGGGTCTAGGTGTCAATGGAATCAATCTTCCAATTCTATTAGAGATTAGATACTCAAGTTGAGATAATTTTGAAGGAGCCCCCAATGAACCTTTCCAAGATGGATAAGGAGTTTGACCTCATGGTAGCCATGTTAGAAGTTAGGGATACTAGATCAAATTAGTTAGGATCCAAACCTTCTTAGTCACCTCTTTGTATCAATTAAGTGGTCCCCCATATATCTTTTGTGGGTTTTGATGGATTTTATATATATATATATATGGTTATAACCATTAGGAGTGGCCATAATGGCTCAATATAGGATCTTCATGTTATTTATAGGTGAGCCCCATCTTTATATATATAAGGAAAAGCCATATTTTAATATAGGGGTTGACTAAAATTTTCTTGAAAGTACTGTTAGATTATAGCCCGTATCTCACCTACTTTTTTCCTCATCTCTCTAGACTATAAAGTTGGCCCAGATCAATTATTATAACAACACTTACTTCTTTTAATGAATATAATTCCTATTTTCTATAAAAGGTTTATCTTATGTCTCAATTCTCTTTCATACCCATTTTTGAATGATTTTCAATGCTAGGTTAACTCGATTAATAATTTTTTTGTTTTATGTGTGCTATGGTTATGATGTGCTTAGTTATTATAATCATTGTGTGAGTTCTCTCATTTTCCTTTTGTAGTATTATTAATTTGTATGTTAATCTAAAAATTTCCATATGGTGTTTATATGTACTCTACTATAAACTCATATTACTCATCCTTAGTGAGAGTTTATATTAAAGGCATACTCCTAGTTCCCTCAAACTTTTCCCATTGTATGTTCTTGGAGGTATAACTTTAGTGAAACTTAATCTACAGTGGTATAACTATGGCAAAGTCTCTTAGTTCAATGACCAATGCATTGAGTTCATTCTATACTTGGAGGCTCCCTTTTATGCCTTACTCTTCCCTCTCTTTTGTGTTTATTCTTTAAAATTTAACTACTCTTTCCCCTTGTGTTTAGGGAAATAAGGTATAATACTCAAATTATCATAATAATCTTTGACTTGTGTGTATGAAGTTTAGATTGAACTTTTGGTGGTAATAGTACATCTCTTGGAGACTATTCATACAAACTTTATTTATGAAGTAAAATACCTATAGCCATGCCTTGAGTTGATCCAAGACAAGTCATAAAATGGAGGATAAAGTCTATAGTTATCCCCACCTTCCCTTTTAGGGAATTCCCAAACTTATGGGAATTTCATGAATAGAGGAGTTTGGAGTGAAAAACATGTACTATAAAGAATCTTTGGGAGACTTTGAAAGTATAATGTCAAGCTTAATCTAAATAAATGTGCATTTGGCATAACTTCTAAAAAACTATTAAGATTCACTATCTCTCACAGGGGAATTGAAGTCAACCTAGCCAAATTTTGTGTAATTATATAAATGTCACCACCATCTAATTTGAAGTAGTTCCATAGTTTGCAAGAAAAAAATTCAATCTATTAGATGCCTCATCTCACAATTAGCTATTAAATTCCATATATTTATGCACTTATTTAAGAAGGGCATTAAGTTCTCCTAGAATGAAGAGTGTTGAAAAGCATTAGATCATCTTAAGGAATATCGTAATAACCCACATGTTTTACTACCATCGATTCCAAACAAGAAATTATTTTTCTACCTACCAACAACTAAGAATGCCCTGGGGGTACATTTGACATAGCACAATGAATAGAGAAGAGAACATGTTGTGTATTATATGATCCAAACATTGGTCATGTATGAGAATAACTATATACCAATTAAAAAAGTATGTTTATAAATGGTGTTCATAGCCCAAAAGTTGCATTATTATATGTTGAATAATAAGACCATTATTATTACCAAAGCAAATCCACTCAAGCATCTACTTTCCAAATTAGCTCTATAAGGTTGCATGGCAAAATGGATCATGCTATTGTGTGAGTTTTAAATTGAATATGCTAATTAGAATTCCATTAAGGGGCAAGTACTTATAGATCATCTTGCAAAAGCTCCTCTTCAAGATACTCAACCTCTTACATTTGGATTTCTAGATTAGGCCAGTAATGACTGCTAAATTAGAAACACCTCCTAATTCCAAAAAATGGAAGATGTAATTTTATGGTTCATTTATCAATCATGGATCAAGTGCCATAATATTATTTATTACACTATAAGGGGATCTCATACCCAAGTCCTTTTGTATTAGATTTCCATATACCAATAACATGATCGAGTATAAAGCACTCATTATAGGGCTTTTTCAAGTGTTACAATGGGACATTCAGCATTTAATAGTACATGGTGATTCTTTGTTAATAATAAATTAAGTCATAGACTAGTACCAAACCAAGGATGATAAGTTGGTACCCTATAAAGATAGGGTCGATACTCTCAAGAAGTAGATTGCTAATATCCAATTTTAAATAATACCTTGAGATAATAATTGAACATTTTATGGCATGGCCACTATTGGATCCATGATCTAGATCATAGATAGAGTAAGGGATTACTAATTTCTTGTTGAATATCTCTTAGCATCAGCACATGAACAATCAATTGTTAAGATGGTTTATGAAATTGTTGATCCCACATCTCCCTGGTATTCAAACATATATGCCTATCTTTAAGACCAAACTATACCTCCTAATTTATCATGTAAAAACCAAAAATCCTTTTCCCACAAAGCCTCTTGTTGTACCTACTTAGACCAACCTTATATCATAGAATCTATGATGGAACTCTACTTCATTATTTACCTTCAGTAGAATTTAGACTAGCATTAAGGTAAGTTCATGAAGGAGTGTGTGGATCCCACACTAGTAGGGAAATCTTAGACAAAATATTATTACATATTGGTTATTACTAGCTAATGATGGAAGTAGATATGGATACATATGTGAAGAGGTATGCCAATTATTAGAAGTATGCCAAATTGATTCATGCACTATCCAACACACTCAAATAATTAACAACACCATGGTCATTCTTAATATGGGGACTTTACCTCATAGGGAAGATTAATCCCACGTCTTTTGATGGCCATAAATACATCTTGATTACTATCAAATACTTCACTAAGAGAGTGGAATCCATTCCTATCACTTACATAACTAGTAGGTAGATTTCTAAGTTCATATTTAACCATCTCATTTATCATCATGACATCCTCTTAAATATTATATCTGATATAGGTGGATCATTCAAAAATAAATATGTGAAATCACTTTGTACCTAATACCACATCAGATATAATTTCTCTACCACATATTACCCATAAATCAATGACCAAGCTAAGGCTTCTAATAAAAATACTATCAATATTTTGAAGAAGATTGTCAATGACATTAGTTGTAATTATCAATTACATATATTTAATTCCCTTTGGGCATTATATATTCCATACTCCAATAGGATCTACACCCCATTCACATGTTTATGGCACTAAGGCCATTATTCCTATCGAGGTTGAGTTTCCTTCTCTTTGAATTTTATACTAGTACATCATCAATGATGAAGACTACAATGTAGCTCACTTTTAAGAGATATACCTACTTGATGGAAAATGTTTGTCCACCATAAAAAATCTTTAGGATTATCAAAATAGATTAAATGGATAATATAATAGGCATGTTAAGCATCATGAATTTGAGCTTAGTGATCTAGTGTTAAAAGAGAATTAGAGAAAAGTAAATGTTGAAACCAATAAAAAAAGAAAGTTCTAACCAAACTAGTTAGGTCCATATGCAATATTGCTAACTACAGTTCTAGAGAATAAAATATCACCACACTAGAGGAAGATAAACTTGATAAAATAATAAACTTAATTCACCTCAAACATTTTTATGCTTGAGGGAATTTAATTATTGTCCACAAGGATAGTTTAATTTATGCCACATTATACCTATTCTTTGTAATATACCCTTTACCACTATATCATGCCCTTAACCCTTCACTAACTAGTTATTTTTACCTAACCCCACCTATCACATTTAGCCTTGGTTCTAATTCATTTTTACTTCAAGCATATTTTTTGGTTGATGATAGATTTAGTTTTAGTAGTTATTTGAGAATCAAACATTTGAATGGTAGTATATGAAAGCACTATGATAGTGGTCCTAGTAATTTCATATGTCATTTATTGTTATGTTCCCACCTCATGCTACTAATTATAAAAACTTATAGGAAAATTAGCACCACTAACCTTTTGTCATTATTTCTTAATTACAACTACGTGTGGGAAAATTATGAACAACACCTTTACCATGAATTATCATATCACCTTGCCATTTATCTTGCTATTTTCCTATGCCTAAAACTTATTGGTAATTAATCATATGCCTATTTTGTAGGTAGGACTCCAGTGATTTGAGGTCCTTCAAACCTATATAGGTAATTATCAATCACATTGAGGTCATCTCAGTCACTCCTTTCCCATGATATCACCATTTTGTGAGAAATATAATTTTTAATTCTTTCACTATTTTGTGATCAATTTAAGTTTAAATTTTCTCATTATTTTTCAAGAAACTATTGTGTCATAGAATTATACCATGTGAGAGGGTTATTCAATATATCTCAATCCTATCCACATAATCGGATCAACCTTAGGATTTGGGTATCTTATGATGGGGTTGAACCTCCAGAGAAGGTTGGTTCCTCTTGGTAGATCATTTAAACTACTAATTTTCCTTGGGAAAGGGGTAAAAGAGATACATAAAATGACTAAAAGCATAAAAAGGGTGACACACCAAATTAAATACACTCCTATTTCTCCAAAACAAACACAAGGATAGATCAAATATCTCTCACTCACACAATTTCTTATACTAGTTGGTTTTGCATAAATGATTCCATGTAAGGCATCCTAAACAATGGTAAATCATAGAAGAATGGTAAAAATCACACTATAACCCTCCCTATGAATAATATAACACAAAATATGACTTGAAAACACCTTAAACCACCTTTAAAAAGGTGATAAATAGAGGAAAAACACCAAGGAAGAAGACCTCTTCACAAGGCAATCATGCACAAACTACCTAAAACATAAAGTGCAGTCAAAGAGATAGGCAAAATGGATGATCTTATTGATTCAAAGGTTATTATTTACAAATTTTGATAAGGTTATACATTATAAAATGAGATTATATATTAAAATGATAATAAAATAGATGAATATATAAGAGAAGAGAAAAAAGGAGGAGAAAGCTTTCAATCTTCAATAAATGTGCTCTAACCAACATAGAGGAGGAGGAGTAAATGTCTTCTAACAAACTTCCATGTCTCTTAGAGACTAATCATGATTTTTTACTTATTTTATTTTATTAAAATGGGATTAAATATATTTTATTGATCTATAAAGGCACTTGAGGACAAAAATCATTGAAGTCCATAGACTTGTCAAATCAATACACCATTCTAGCTGTGACATTTAGCAATTTTAATTATACATTTTTTTAATTTTAAATTAATATCATTAAAAATAGGGAGAAATAATATTTAAAAAGGAATAAGTGTCATAAAAATGGATATTTTTATCAAAATATATGGCTATAAAACCAACACACATTTGTACACAGTCACATAAGCACCTTCAGAACATGGAAAAATGAAAAAATGTAAATCAAGATATGAGTAAAACCCATCATATCTTATATTTCAATAAATATATTCAAAATACACTCAAAATGATATTTTTATTTTTTTAAAATTATAAAATTAAACCTTATGACTTGCCCTCTGAGTGTTTTCTAGTAAAAAGTTTGTTGAGTGATAAATCTTCTTAGGAGCGTCACTTCACACCATCATAACTTTTCACTGGAAAGTCCAATACCTATAAAATTAAATTCATTACTTTATTATACCATTAGGTTAAAATAATAAAACATTTCATGGAATTTATAATGTATTTTATTTTTAAAAATAGGATTTAAAAGTGCTCACTAGGCATATTTAGCAACTGGGAGATGCAAAAATGACTAAGTAAAAATAAGCTCAAAAACTAATTTTGATAGCTATGCATTCCACACATTATATCTAATATTTATGCACTATATTTATAATTTAACTATAATTAAATTTTTTTATCACCATGATAAATTTTAAAAATATTTGACCTCCTTTACTGATGTGAAAATAAGCTTGAAATGTGTGCACTGACTAAATTTGAAAATTGGAAACACAAAAAATTGACTAAGTAAAAATCAGCTCAAAAACCAATTTTAACCCTGCACATTTAGCATGTGGGAGTGAATTTTATACTAATTTATTTACTCACACATTATTACCACATTTTTATACCACCATGTTAAATTTTAAGGTGATTGGACTTCGTTTGGTTCTTCTAATGGTGTTTGAAAAGTGTTGCATAGGCTAATTTGGCAACTAAAAACACACAAAAATCTGTGCACTTGGCAGTTTTTATGACTGCAATATTTTCAAGTAAACAATAATTAACTAATAAAAACTTCAAAATTATATTTCCCTGACATTTTACAACCATTATACAAGTTTTGGAGATAAATGAGCATAATTTAGCCTTGTAAAATTGCTCCCAAAAAGTGTTGTGCAGGTTGATTTGGCACTGAGAAAACTACTTTTTCCATAAGGGATCAAGGTGACTTTCTCATGTATTTGATGTTTTATTGAAAATATATGGTATATTAAAAATATAAACTATTAAAATGAATTTTTATACCTCCTTCAAGACCTGAAACAATGGTGGAAACCTTTAAAAATGTAATATATATGCTCTCTTGAGCTCTCCAAGCTAATACAGTTGCCTAGAGTGATTTTATTTTCATGGAGCCAATTTTTAATTTTTTTTCATTGTATTATGATTTATTAAAACATTTAAATTATGTGTAAACACTATTAAATCATTTTTTTCCTTTGAAAATACCTGAGACACTCATTTCCAACTCCATGTGTGAGCAAACAAGTGAGAATCCTTGACATGCTTCTTCAACAGACCTGTAATTTGTCATTTTATATATAATAAATAATAGTATGTGAATTAAAAAATAATAAAACTTTAAGGACACCAAAAATACATTTATGTCAAATTTTAAGCCATTTCATTGAGTATAACTCAAAATGCATCTTTTAGGGTTGCCTCAACTTGCCTTATCTCTTTTTTGAACATGTGTAGATTTGAGTTTTACCATTTTATTTAGTTTTATTATTTCCAAATAATTTAATATATTTTAATTAGGACAAATATTTATAACCACAACTATTTCAATCATTTTTTGGTAATTTTAAACCATAAAAACTATCTAAAATCACCAATCTAGACCTATAATACACTCAGAAAATGAGAACCAAGAAACCTAAGAAGAGAGAATTATGTATATATTGAGATTTATGAGGTATAAATACCTCATTAATTTTTAATTTTTAAATTTAATGACCCATAAAAATATTACAATCATTATATATCATCATCCAATCCTTTAAAACACTCAAAAACACCTTTTTTATTGTCCCCATTTGCATGTTAAAACCCTGACACTTGAAAATTTGAATTATCCACTTTTTGCCTAAAAAATTTTATTGAGGAAGGTGTATAAAATTAATATATAATTAAAAAAATTAAATTAATGGTTTAGAATAATGTAATAGTTCATCTAGGTAAAAGTTTTGTATGTATGCCAATTTTGGCCAACATTTCTGGTGACCTCCTAGGATTGCATGCCTACCTATGAAATAGACTAGTTGTATTAACCTATCCATTAGGATTATATATTCTAAAAAATCTTAATCATCTGATAAAAATGATACCAAACTCTGAAATAAACTCTAAAAATATCAAAAACAACTATAAACAAAACAACAATCTGCTCAAAGCACTTAAGGAAGGGAAACACACAATAGAAGAGAAAATGTGCACAAGGAACTTAGAGGAAAGAAAATAAAATATAATATAATATATAAAATGATTAAAAACTATTATAATAAATTAAATTAGATTTAAATATTCAAATTAGATAGGTAATACCCTGTCATTCATCGTAGTAAGCTAAAAGGCATTGTGTTATTTGTAGCCATGAATCAGGTAGGGTCCACTCCACAAACTATAAAACTTTATATATTTATTAGGTTTATCCTTAATATCATCCTAATTAAAGAATATATAACCTTGATTAAATTATATTATAATGGATCTCTTTTAAAAATCCTTCTTTACTTGATCTTGATGTAATTTCATTGTCTTCATTGTAAAGTCTCTTATTTCTTCTAGCTCCATGAGTTTTGTCATTCTCACACCCATGGGCTCACTTTCCATCAACTCAATTTATGAGATAGCTTAAACTTAGGTAGTTAAATATATATTGGTATTTTGGCCTCTCTCCCATAAATAAGGAAAAATATGAGTTTGTAATGGCACTCTTGAGAGTCACCCTATCAGCACACAAGGATGTTCTTAGCTTGGTATGCCATACTTTATGGTTTTCCTCCATGGCCCTCTTGATTATCATGATCAAGTTCTTGTTTTTTGATTCAATAATCCAATTTCCTTCAAGTTAGTAGTTATATGACATGCTAAGGTAGATACCTAGTTGAAAAGCCTATTCATTTATTTTCATGCCAACAAATGTCAAGGCATTATATGAGATGATGGTGGCTAGTACCCCAAACCTTATCACAATATTATCATAAAAATCCAATATTTTTATCTCATTATCCTCCTTTATATAAATAAACTCCACCCATCTAGTGAATTATTCATTAGCAATGAGTAACCACTTATTCCCTCCACTAGAAGGTGGATTTATCATACCTATGAAGTTAAGGCCCCACTGCATGAAGGGTTTATCTACTCGAATGGGGTTAAGAGGAAGAGCTTATAGTATTTGTTTACTAGTGAAGAGAACACACTTATGGCACTTCCTAACCCATGTGTAGGAATCTTTGAAAATGTTGGGCCAATAATAACCATCCCTTGTGATTTTTGTTTTTTTTGTCCTTAGAGTAAAGTGACCTCCTGCAGGTCCAACATATAACTATTCCATGAGTCTATTTACCTAATCAACCTCTATACACCTAATAAATACTCCATTTAGGTATTACCTAAATATTACCCCATTAACTAATGCATAAGGTATGCATTAAAGTCTGAAGTATCTCATTTTAGTCTTATACATACCTTGAGGGCATTCACCCATCATTATGAATCTAATCATTTCTTGTATCCAATCAATGGAGGGTAGAGTTTTATCTACTTTTAGTACATATAGAATCATTATAGTAGCCTATTTTTCTTCCTATAGGTCATCAACAAAGTGCTCACACAAAAATTTACCTATAACTAACTTAGTAACCTTTATTTAACAACATACTTCATGACTTTGTTTATCTAACTATCCTTGTTCTCATATAGATATCTACTCAAGAGGAAATATCTCACACTTTGATGGGAAACCATGAGATTAATCTTATTGTTTGACACCATAGGCCTAAATTATTTCAATGATCTCACAATAGCTATCACATTATTCTCAGTAAAACTATATCTCTCTTCGTAGCCTTCAAGTCCTTGACTAAAGAAAGTTATGGGTTGATCAAGACCTTATTAATTATATTGCATGAGCATAGTTGATATTTTTTCCACATTATCAAAGGAATATAGGTAAAAATATCTTACAAAATTATAATTCAAGAGAGTTGGTGCTTGTGTAATGGCTAACTTGATAGCCTCAAAACCTACCTTGCCTTCCTTTGACTAAGAGATCACTTGGTTCTTCTTCAACATTATTTTTACAGGTTTGAACAAACATGAAAAATTAAGTATGAATCTTCTCAAAAAATTTATCTTCTCAAGGAAGCTTTTAATTCCTTTCTTGTGTTCAGGCAAAGACAAGTCCAAGATGGCACTTTGGCTAGTCTTATTTTAGAGAAAACATACCTCAATAATTTGCCTTCATGAAGAATAAACATGCACTTTTTGGAGTTCAAAGAGATCCTAAAATCCCTACACCTCTTAAAGATGAGTCTCAAATGGTCTAATTGGTCACTTGATTTACTCAACTTAGCTTCTATATCAAACTGGGCCCCCACTAATGCTAATATGTTTGAATGCTTGTTTCTCTCTCAAATCACACTTTAGCTATTAAAGGTTTCAAATTCCTCCAATATATCCCACACCATGTGCTTTTAAGACTTCATCAAGGGGTTAATTTTTGTATTTTGGATTCTTACCTGATTGACAATGAGTTCATTATCTCCATATACTTGTAATTACTTGATTTTCCTCTTTTTATTCCATTGCAGACCATGCCTAAGGCCTTCATATTCAGTTAAATTATAAGAATAGTTAAACTAAAACCTATAAGATAAATAGTATTAGTCATTATAGGGAGAGACTACCATAACACCTTCCCCTACTCCATGGTTTATCCTTGATCCATCAAAGAACATTTTCCAAGTTCTATTAGTCTCTTTTTGTGACCTAGTAAGGGATGGTATAAACTCATTCTCTTTGTACAAGAAGTAAACTCCCATATCTATTTCTTCAATGCCTTCCAAAAGGTCAAGTTTTTTATTATCATTCAATAACTTATCCAATAAGACATTAGGTATCACCTTAACATGAGTGTCTATCTCTTGACCAATAGGTTGGTCTTCCTCATCTAGGATTGTGTAGTTGATATTTGGGTTTCTTAGTTCATAAGGCTCACTTTGCAATTAGTTCAGCCTTAATGGACACTTTGGTTATGTACCTTGTCATAAATTCCATATAGGACCAATTTTTTTCTATTTAACCCCCAATTTTATTAGTGAAGTCTCTAGATAGGCATAGAGAAAATTGAGGTGGTACCTCTAGAATAACCATATTTTGGGCCAATAAAACATTAGGAAAAGCATAGAGGGTTAAATTCAAACCTCTGATAATAATAGATGGTTTAGTATAATATCTATTAATTTTTAATACTCCATTAATAAGGGAGTTATACTTCAAACCAAGTTTATTTTTTATTAATTTGGGCATCATTGAAGTGCTTGCCCCAATGTCCACCATGCATTTTTATACCAAGGAGTTAATAATAATCAAATAAATGTATAAGGGAAGAGGTTTTATTACCTTATTTAACTTCCCTTCATTGGTTTTTGTTGAATTAGTGAGGACTACACTCTCCTTTTTTGGTGGCTTCCTTGAAACATTGATTTTTGGCAAGCCTTCTTGAAGAAGGTCCACTTGACTAAGTATAGAAATAGTTTCCCACATAGGGAAACTCACATTTGACTTCTTCATTTACTTAACAATGTTTATGTGTGCACCACCAACCTTTTATTATGATTTGGAATCCTAAATAATGCTTTTTACTTGTTATCTCTTAGGTTCTAATTTTAATGAGTTGTTTGAGATTTTGGAGCTGCATTAGGCTCATTTGGATTTAAAAACAATGGAGGAGGATTATAATACCCCTCAATTACTTGTTGTCTTCCCTTTATGTTTATTCTCTTAAACCTTGTGTTCATTATTACAAAAATGTTTGTTTGGCTAGTACTAGCTTGTCGATTGAAAGCATAACACTCTTCTAGTTATAGTTCACCAATGTAGTATCCAACTAATTTTATCCATCATTATCCCCTTGGCCTTGTTGAGGCTCTTAAATTTTAGTCATCATAATCACTTCTACATTTTGTGACATTAAATCTTGGTTAAATTCATAACAAGCACCCTACTTCCACTACTCATTGAAGCCTTGGTTGAACTCTGCATTTGGAGTGATAGCTTGATTATAAGATTGATTTCAAAGTAGAGAAAATTCATCTTCTTATGCAAGGTTTTTTTGAATATGGACCAAGGTACTAGAAGTACTTGTAGTATTGGGATTATATTTGTTACTCAGCTTAACATAGGTGAGTTGCCCTTGCCCTTGAAAAATATCTGTAAAGGGTGACCTATTGGTTTGATAGGGTTTTTAGGGATGATATGGTCTATTAAACTAATATTAATTCCTATTAACATTCACTAACTCATTATCAAATGTTTCTAACATGTTAGTGAGTTCTTGGATTTCACTATATTGATTATTTAAAGCTTTATCTTGTCTTGGTGCAAGTATGGTAGAAAGTGTTGTCATCAGAGGAATGGTAGAAAGGGAGATGGTTGAATCTCAGGGAATAATGAAATAAGAGGATTATGTGTGAGCTTACCAACTTGTATTAGGCTATTCTTTGCCTTGATTTCTACCTCATAAGCATCTAGTAATGTGTCTCCCCCATTGACTGTATCATAACTACAATGTCACTATTGAGGACCCTTAGATAATATAGGAAAGCATAATTAGGAGTGGGATTGAAAAATATTTGAATCATATCCCATGATTTCTAAACCTATTTTTAAATTCATGCATGACCTCTTGAGGAGATCTCTTTATTTTTGTCAACTTCTCTACTAGTGACAAGTTGTCACTCTTGTCTTCAAACCACTTACATAGTTTCTCTCGTAACTGGTCTTATGTTATGATGAAACTAGGATTTAGGTTCCTATACCAATCTAGGGCCTTTCCCTTGAAATATATGAACAAAAACCTAATATCTACATTTTATTCAGTGATGTCATGGATGTTGTAAAAATTAGTTGTCTCTGATGTGCTCTAAAGGAGTTGTAGAGTTGTCTCTTGTGTAGTAAGGCACACTCTTAAGGGATACCACTAGGATAGGATCATATTGGTTTAGGTCTAAATGACTTTGACCATTTAAATCCATAAAATTTAAGGCTCTATGTGTATCCATGGTAGTGGAAGCATTTAATAAGGATATTCTAGTAGAGCTAGACTTACAAATTGGTTTAGGAGGGAATCTTTTCAAGTATGGATGAGTGTTAGAAAACCTCAATATTCTTATTGAGTTTAAAGTTAATTAAATAAATTCAAAATGAATATCTCTATAAGTTGACCTTTTTTCACCTTTGGTATGAAACATAGGCATCATTATTCCACCAAAAAGTTGAGTGTTCATTGGAGTTGTTAGATGTTGAAAGTGTGGATGTTATATCTATTTTAAATAGATCAATACCAACATCAATCTTGATCAATATTCTTCAAATATAGCCCACTAGGCATGCCATAAACTATTATGACATAAAATTTCACCCTGTGAGAGGTTTATTTAGGATATCTCACTCCTATCCACACAATGGGATAAACCCTAGGATGTGGGTATCCTATGATGGGGATGAACCTCCAAATAAGATTGGTTCCTCTTGGTAGATCACCTAAACTACTTATTTTTCTTGGGAAAGGGGTAGAAGAGTTACATAAAATGAATAAAATCATAAAAAGGGTAAGGTAAAAAATTAAAAGACACTTCTATTAGTCCAAAACCAACATAAGTGTAGATCAAATATATCTCACTCACACAATCTCTTACACTAGATAGTTTTCCATAAATGATTCCAAGCAAGGCATCCTAGACAAGGGTAAAGCATAGAAGAATGGTAAAACTCACACTATAACCCAACATATGACTGAAATAACATAAAATTAGACTTTAAAATAACATAAAACACCCTTAAAAATTTAATAAAGAGAGGAAAAACATCAAAGAAGAAGACCTCTTCACAAGGCAGTCATGTATAAACTACCTAGAACACAAAGTACAGTCAAAGAGATAGGTAAAATAGATGATCATATTGCTTCAAAGTCTATTCTTTAAAAAATTGATAGGTTTATACCTTATAAAATTATATTATATATTGAAATTAGAATAAAATAGATACATATAGAAGAGGATAAAAAATAAGGAGAAAGATTTCAATCTCCAATAAATGTGTTCCAACCACCATCTTTGGCCATCCAACATAGAGGAAGAGGAGTACGCATCTTTCAACAACCTTCCATGTCTATTAGGGACTGATAATACTTTGTTTTATGATATTTTTTTTACCAAAAATGTCTTAAATATATTTTATTATCTTAGAAAGGCACTTGAGGATAAAAAGCATTGAAGTCTATAGACTTGACAAATCAATACACCATTCTAGTTGTGACATTAGCCAATTTAATTATATATTATCTAATTGTAAATCAAATAATTAAAAATAGGTAAAAATAATATTTAAAAATAAAACATAGACATAAAAATGGAGCTATGGATCAAAAGATATGGCTAAAAAACTAACTAGATTTGCACATAGTCATATCAACACCTTCAAAATATGGAAAAATAAAAAATTGCATAGTAAGATATGAGCAAAACCCATCATATCTTATATTTACATAAATATATTGAAAGTATGATAAAAATTATATTTTTAATTTGTTTTAAATGATAAAATTAACTCCTATGACCTTCCATTTGAGTGTTTTATGGTGAATGTTGGGCTGATTGATAAATATTCTTGGGAGCATCACTTCGCACCATCATAATTTTTCACTAGAAATTCCAAAAATTGTAAAACTAAATGCATTAATTTCCCATGACATCAGGTTAAAATCATAAATATTTTCATGGAATTTATAATCCATTTGATCCTATGAAAATGGGATTCAAAGGTGCTCACTGAGCAGATTTAACAACTAGGAGATGTAAAAAATGAGTAAGTAAAAATTAGCTTAAAAACTGATTTTAATAGCTTCACATTTCACACATTATATCTAATATTTGCACACTATATTTCCAATTGAATTATAATTACATTTATTTATCATCATGAAAAAATTTAACATGATTTTTCCTTATTTAATACTATAAAAATGATATTGAAACATGCGCACTAACCTGATCTAAAAATTAGAAACACAGAAAATCAACTAAGTAAACATTAGCTCAGAAGCCAATTTTTAACCTTATACAATTCACACATGGGAGATAATTATATATTTTTTTCTTAAAATGAAAATTATTACCAAATTTGGATACCACCATGTGAAATTTTAAAGTGATTGGACTTCATTTGGTTCTATGAAATAGTGTTTAAAAAGTGTTGCACAAACTAATTTGGCAATTGGAAACACACAAAAATTTGTGCACTTGGCAGTTTTCATGGCTGTGATATTTTCAAGTGAAGAATAATTATCTATGAAAACATTTACCATTGTATTAAATTTTAATTTGGAAACCATGATTCATTTTTGGAGATAAATGAGCATGATTTAGCCCTAAGAAATTACTCCAAAAAGCATTATGCAGGTTGATTTGGCACTGAGAGCTCTACTTTTTCCATAAGGGATCAAGGTGGCTTTATCATGTATTTGATTATTCCTTAAAAATTTATGGTATATTTAAAAATTTAAGGATAAAAATTAAGTTTTAGGCCTCCTTTAAGACCTGGAATAATGGTGGAAACCTTTAAAAATGAAATCTTTGTGCTCTCTCGAGCTCTCCAAGCCAATACGGTTGCCTAGAAGTGATTTTATTTTTATCGAGCCAATATTTAAAATTGGATTATAATTTATTAATACCTTTAAATTATTTATACACACTATAAATTAATTTTTTTCCTTTGAAAAGACTTGGGACGCTCATTTCCAAATCCATGTGTGAGCAAGCAAGTGAGAATCCTTGACATGCTTCTTCAACAGACCTATAATTTTCTATTTTCTATCTCATAAAGAATGTTAGGGGAATGAAACCACTTTTAAAAAAATAATAATAGAAAAAATTACCTCCATGATAAATTTCAAGTCATTTCATTGAGTAGAACTCAAAAATACATCTTTTAGGGTTGCATCAACTTGTCGTGTCTCATTTTTGAACATGTATAGCTCCATGTTTTACCATTTTATTGAATTTTATGAGTCAAAATACTTAATTATTTTTGAATTAAGACAAATATTTACCCCCAAAACTATTTAAATCATTTTTTATCCATTTTTAACCATAAAAACCATCCAAAATCACCAATCTAGACCTGTAACACATATAGAAAGTGAGAACCAAGACCTAGGAAGAGAGAATTAGGCATATATTGAGATTTATGAGGTATAAAGACCTCATTTATTTGAATTAGTATATTTAAGTACCCATAAACATATTCCAAGAATTATATGTCATCATATAATCATTTAAAACTCTCAAAAGCACCTTTTCTAACTATCCCAATTTGCATGTTAAAACCTTGAAACTTGCAAATTTGAACTTCTTCACTTTTTTCTTAAACATTTTTATTGAGGAAGGTGTATAAATTAATATACAAGGGAAAATTTTAATGAATGGTTTAGTAGAATGACATAGTCCATCTAGGTAAAAGTTTTGTATGTAGGCCAATTTTAGCAAATAGAAACCTAAGCCACACTCTCATCATTTTTTAAGTTAGACCATTATATATCTCAAAATTATTGATTGATTTGAGATGAATATAAAATTTCAAAAACATTTGAATTAGTTTAAAACCCCTAAAATTTTGTAAAGACATAAAAAAATCCTAAAAAGCATAAAATCATGAAAATTGGCTTAGAATTTCCATATGAGATATAAAGCCATCAAATTTTATAGGATAGGCTATCTTATCTATTCAATTTCATTTCTAGACAAGCTTGGTATTTTCCTCCCATTTCTAGGAGAACTACATCAGCCTATGGTCCAGGAAGATTATATAGGTAGCACTTGGATACATGGGGTATCTCATGTTATCTCAACCATTTTTTTTTTAAATTTTTTCAACAACTTTTTTACCTTAAGGATTTTGAGACTCCTATCTATTTCACAAGTAATCACTTGTCCATAAGTTTCCCCATTCTTTTTTTTATTAGTCATACGCTCTCATTATTTTGCAATTTGATGTTGTGAGCATTGTGAATTCAAACTTGATGTTCTAATAACCAATTATATTATCTTATACTCTCACCATTTTGTAAGCAACTATTTTTTAAATGCTCTCACTATTTTTTGATCACCCATTACCAATTCTCTCATAATTTTATGAGTTCATTATCATTTCAAGCCTTAAATGTAGTAGACATTATGAATTACCATTATAGTTCATTAGTGGATACTTGTCTCTTAAATTTTTGTATGGTTTTAGCCTAAATTATACTCTTACTCTTATGCAATTTATTTGTGTTGATGTTTTTATGATTATGAAATGACATCCCCTCTTTTCTTATGCACTCATCATTATATGAGATCTTTTCCATTTTCCTCTACAAATGCAATCATGTTTTTATTACCATCATTTTATTCTATCCCATATCCTAGGAGAACTTCATTTGGCTTGAAGTTTATGTTTGATCCTGTGTCCATGGAAATATGTAGGTAACATCCACTTGCCTAGTGCATCTCGAGTCAGCTCGACTACCCATTTATTTTCTTCTATTCCCCTCATTTTGTTTGTTTTGTTTCATTGTCCCCTATAGCCTAGGGGTAATATTTTTTTGTTGTCTTTTATGTTTATTACTTCCTATGGTCTAGGGGCAATGTTTGTCATCTTGTTTGTGTTGTTGTTTCCCTATGGCCTAAGGGAAACCTTGTGCTAGTTATTCTTGTGTTGTTTTGACTATGTCATTACTACCTAGCTTAGGGGTCACTTTGTCACCAAGAGTAGCACCTTAATTACAGATACATGAATAATTTGTATTTTATTTGTTCTAACATTGTAATTAACCATTGTTTGTGTATTATTATTTATTTAGCTTAGTTTTTTTTATTTTTGTGTATTTAGAATAGTTTGCTTACTATATTCTTTTCTTTTCTTTGGATTGTTTAGTTATTTTTATTGTTTTGTTTTATTTGTTTATAGCTTTGTTTTGTTTATTTTGTTAGCATGTTTGATTATTTTATCTATATTTATTTATTCTCTTTATTTTTATTGTTTATATGAGTTGTTTGTTTTGATATTTGTTTATGTCATGTTTGTTTGCTTGTTTATTTTTGTTTATCAGTGTTTTATTTGTGTGTTTTATTAATTTTCTTTTATTTTTGTTTTAATGTTGATTGTTTGTGTTTGTTTAGTTGTTTATTCGCATGTTGTTTGTTTATTTATTTGTTGATATTTTGTTTATTGGTGTTTTGTTGTGTTTTGTGTGTTTTGTTTATTTTTATTTGTGTTTTTTATGTTTTGTTTATTGGTGTTTTGTTTGTTTTTATTTATTGGTGTTTTGTTGTTTGTTTAGTCAGTTTTTCCTATTTGTTATTTTATTGTTTGTTTATAGACCTATTTTTTATTTTATTTATATACGTTTGTTTATTTTATTATTTTTATTTATTTATCAATTTTGTTTATTTGCTTGTATAGTGTGTTTGTTTGTTTGTATAGCCATAGCTTGTTTGTCTTTTTATATATATATATATATAGCCATAGTTTATTTATCTTTATTTTTTATATATATTTTGTTTATTTGTTCATTCTATGTTTTTTGGTGTTTAGTTCATTTGCATTTTGTTTGTTTGTTTGTTTTTTTTTAAAATCTATTTGTTTGTTTTATTTGTTTGTTTCATTATTATTGGTTTTGTTTTTATTTTGCCTATTTATTTTTTAGTTGTTGTAGGATTATTAAATATTGTTTAAACTTAAGTCTTGATTATCCATATCATGTACTTAGGTTATGAATTTTTTTATTTAGTCATACACTTGGTTTATCTATTACATTTACATCTTGGGATTTGATCATTCATATCTTCTTCCTCAGGTGTTTATATTTACATTTAAATTAAGCTTTCATAGCTTAGGGTATATGTTTCCATTTTAGTTGTTTATAACTATCATGTGTAATATCACAAGATAAAGCAAAAATGTGCATACATATTATATCATAGTAATGTAATGGTAGTACTTATTTAATATATCAACCCATCCAAGTACCTAAACATATGCCTAAATCCATGCGTAATAAACATGAGTTAAAATGATTTATTATTCGTTTATACATATGTACATCTCTAAATAATCATACATATGAGCCATACAATAGAATCAAATGATAACTAACATAGCATATCATAAACATGGAATAAGCTTTAAAGGAATAGAGCATACTTGAGCATAAGCATCAATAAGGTTAACCATCTATAATGCCAATCAATGCTAATCAATGTTAAAAATGAGATAAACAAGATAAAAACATGACATAGTATATATATCATAGGAATATCATGTACATGTACATCAGCCTTGAAAAACCCAAAATTTAATGTCAATGTATCTCAAATATCAAATGCATAGAAGATATATACATATCACAATGGTATCTCAAAAATAGATTAGTATGCCAATACAATTACTACAATGCCATATGCCAAAACAAATAAAAATTATGCCAAAATGCCAAAGTCCTTATTTTAAACTTTGGATTTGTGTATCCATGGGACTTGTAGTTGGAAGAGGTCCTGGTGGCCCTAATGGTCTTGGTGGTGGTGGTTGAAGAGGATGAATACACTGACCTAAGGCACCTATCACATGAGTCCTGATTTGAGACTGACTATATCTACTCTCTATCCTTTGTGCATCCTAGATCTCAAATGTAATGATATAATGACACCTAGGCATGGTAGACTCATAATCTCTCATATAGTATGATGCCTCATCCTTTTTCTAAAGGCACTCCCCAATAACTTACAAGAACCTAGCATGTGCAATAGCTCCATGAGCCACATCTCACTCCTACTTGAACCTATCCATAGTAATCAATGCCTAGTATTAATCACTAATGACATGATCTCTTTCTATCATTATTTGGCCCTAAAACCAAAAGCAACCTATCTATCTCAACATTTAGCTGGGAGATCTCTAATTGAAGTATTGTTATATCATCATCTTGCATAAGGTGCTCTAGAAATTAATCACCTACCACTGTAAACCTGTAATCTCTCACACTCAAGAAATTATATATTACTCTATCATGCACATATTTCTACCTATCATAGTTGTGTTAAAAGGCCCTACCTAGACTAGATCCACATGTGTGACCAAAGGCCCTACCTGGCCTAAGCCAACATGTGTCACTATAATAATTACTATGGTAGGATCTAGCACTATCAAATATAGCCTACCATATCCATCTCCATCCCCATAATCTTTGTCTCCATCTCCATCTCCCCCACCATCTCCTCCATCAAATACAAAATCATCATAATCATCCCTAATCTCACTACCAATATCCGTCTAGGTGTTGTTGTTATGATCAATGTCTCAGCCTCCATCTCCTTGATATCCATGCGCACCTAACCCTTAACCAAAATTGGAACCATTATCCTCATAGGGCATACATATACCCACCAATGTATGTAAATTTGAGTGACCATTTCATAGTACATTGATCTATCTCATTATGGCCTCACTCCTTGGGATCACAAGAGTATCCTAACTGATCTCTTGTGTAATGTGGGAAAACCATAATTGCCCCTAAGGAACATCTTATTTGTAACCAAATTATCTAAGTACCCAATTATGGTGGTTATCCTCTATAATGTGTGACTTCCTCCTAGTAAAAAAACATCTAGTGTTCATAAAATCCATGTACCATTTATCCTTGAACCACTTTAGTTGATACATGACGAACAACCTCCAAATGAAAATTTATGATGTCAAATCATCAAACATTTGATGATAGAATGGGATGTCCCCCTAAGACTATACATGTCAAATCCTATTTGAGACTAACTATATGCCATTAGGTCTTCTATATCCCACACTCTATGCATCCTTATTATTCTCTTAATCAAGATCTGTTCCTATCCGCAGACCATCAGTAGAGTGTAAGCCCTAATGTTGCATCCACCTCAGTACATTATCATATGAATATTTATATATAATTATGTGAAGATAGCTAGCCCTCAATCAAAATATGTATAATCCTCTAATATGTTCCTCACTACACCACCTAGGACAATATGGAAATATCAGCCAATCATGTCATGTAACAAGATGCCACTAATAATGGATATGAGGATGATAATCTCCCTATCAATGAGATATAGTGGTGAAATATCCTAACAGGTAAATCATCTTGCTTAATATCTATATAAGTCTCAATGAGGTCTATATCAACCTTCACATGAAACATGGGGATACCCTAAAAGCTACATAAATCATCAAGAAACACATATTGTTTCATTGGTGGTGTATATAATAGTCATCATCTACACATAAGTAACTTGAGGATACACAAAGTATCCTCAAGTGTCATAGTATCCTCCCTAGTAGGTAAGTGAAATATGGATGTCTTATTCTACCAACATTCAGTTAGTATACTTAAATAATCCTGATTACATCATGGAGATATAGCATATGCAAGAATCCAACCATGTCTTTGTTCCAATTTTTCAAGGTCTATAGATAGTGTGATCATCACTCGTGGTAAGTTAGAATAGCTAATCACTCCTGTAATCAAAAAATTTATTTTCAACCTAATTATATGTAGCTACTTGAGCCTAAGCCTAGCCTACTAAACTTAATTAACCTTCTTTTAGAGGTTGTACCCCTTTTAGGTCCTCAAAACAATTTTTTTAGGATTCTAGGGCAAAGTCACTATTATCTAAAGGTTAAAGCTACCATTTAGGTGATTTTGTAAAATTTTCAACAATATCACCATTTTTCACAAAAATGGAGAATTCACCTAAAATGGGAAAAATCATCATTTCAGTGATTTCCACCTAGTTTTGGCATTACCATCATTTTTAGGAATGATAAATTTGTATGAAATCACTATTTTCCTTAGTGAATCCTCCATTTCCCCTAAAATGCAAATGGTGTCTTCATCATTTTTTGATTTAAAACATTTAATAAATGCTAAAGTGTTTACACTAATGATAAAGTTGAAGTTACTAGTGGCCCTTTATGTGGTGGTAATATGTGCTCCCTCATCCACTCTGAAACATGACACTAAACTCCTCCATAGGCCATTTTTATTAGCTTAATACTCAGAAAACTAGAGATAAAATTCTCAATAAGTTAGGATTTCAAAAGTATTGTATCAAAGTAGAATGGATATTTTATCTCCTAACACTATTTTTTACCTATATCTCATTTTTATTCAAATGTGTATCTTTAAACTCACATTTAAGCTATAAAAGTATTGTTACCCTTTGCCAACTCATTGTAAATCCGTTTGATGGATCTTTTGCATGACCTACCAATTTCCCTCATTACAAAAAATTCTTTTTTTAATCGATCAAATCTCTATTCTACCTTTTTACGGAAAACTCATTTTAAATTATGTAATTTAAAATGTATAAATGATTATAACCTCCTTTGGGAAAATCATTCATTTTTTGACCAATTTAATGATTATAACCACCTATGGGAAAATAATTATTTTTTCATCCTATGATAATAATTATAATTGCTTTTGGGCAAATCATTATTTTTCCTACTCCACTTGCCCTTCTGGGGCAAATGCCTGTATCACTATTTATAACCACCTTTGGGAAAATTTGTGTCCCACATTACATCACTGATTATAACTACCTTTAGTAAACTCAATGTTTTAAATTTCATTACTAATTATAACCACCTTTTGGTAAATTAGTATTCATCCCACCACCCTACTAGGGCAAATATCCGCACCACTACTTATAAACTACCTTTGGGAAAACTAGTGTCACACCCTTTGCTATTGATTATAACCACCTTTGGGCAAATCAGTGAGTTTGTCACCGTTACTATTTATAATTGCCTTTGGGTAATTTAGTAATTCCACCCTCATTACCACTAGATCATGTCATTTTCTTCATTTTATGGGAATGTTCGCTGACTATGTTTTACCACTCACTCCCTTAAGGGGGCATCTAGGGATTATTGACCTCCCTTTGGGGCATTAACCATTCAAATTAACAAAATTTACATTTTTTGAAAATATGCTATTATGAATGTATCTTACAATGCCTTCTGAAATAGGGAAAAACTGTAGACACGTAGTTTTGGCACTTTCATGCCTTAATCATGATTCAAATCAATTTCTAGCAAAGGACACAATTTAAGCTAAAATATTACTTTAATTTCCCAAATTCATTTGTGTAGTAGATTTAATTACTCGTAAATGTGATGAGGCTAGTTTATTTGGAATATTGCCATATATGCACCAATAAATTAGTTTAGTTTTAACCCTAGTTAAATTATGACCTAGAGATTTAACACTTTTGGTATGTCAATCTATTACTTCAAAACATTTAAAACAATTTATAAAAGCCAAAAATCACTAATCAAGATTAATTACATTGAAAATCTTAATTAACTAACCTAAATAAAAATTCCAAATCAAATTAGTGAATTTCATTTACCAAAAAAATAATTTTTAGCCAAATATGAAGTCAAAGATCAAAGGAGCTAATAAAGTAATTTATTATTTCTTAAATATTACAAAAAAATGAGTCACAACCTCAAAAATATATGAAGTGAGTTTTCATGCCTCATAAATATCTAAAACCAAGGTGTCAAGATTTCATGAGTTATTTGACCCAACCCAGGGTTAACCTAGCTTAACCTAGGTTAATTTAGACTTAACCAAAATTATATTTTAACCTAAACTCCCTAGGGTTAGATTTATTTATTAGATCTATAAATAAAAGTTCCCACACGATATGCAAACAAGATTTTATGTGTAAGTTTATTCTACTGGAATACTTTCAAGAAGCCATTAAGAGTAGTGTTATAATGCCTATTTTATTTCAATCTTCACACCAGGATACAATTGACCATTGGAGATATGATACCAACATGGAAAAGCATTAATAAAAGACTCTAATCATCATAGATCAAGTATGAACATCCTAATTCCAACAAGTAATCATTAAATTTAATAAAGGAGTAAATTACTTGTGTTTTTTAATCTATATTTTGTGATCTTTTTTACTATGTTATGTTCCCCTAGTTCGTAGGCAAGAGTGTTTAGTCCTAGTATATTGTTATGATTAATTTTTGTCATTTATACTAACAAGGGACTAATCTATATTTTTTTTACTCTTAGAAATCTTAAGATAAATTGAGTACATTTTTTTAGATTTGGTTGGTGTAGGTTGGCTAGGTGGATCAAACTATATTGAGTTGGTTGATGTTTTTATGGTGTAGTCAGGATAAGAACTGACTCCCTTGATGCAGTTTATGCTATGAGTGGATATATAGTCATATAAGTAGACTGATTCATAATATTTAAAATATTTATTTTAAAGTGGGGAGAGGATGATGGTATGGGATTAGAATATGTAATAACAATAGAAAAAGAGTGAGAATAAAATTATATCATTTTTTTGATACAATTTGGATAGATGATAATGGAATGAAGTGTGTCATGTGTGTAGATGTTGTGATATAATTAGGAGGTGTTTTTATATGTTCAATATATTTGAAATGAATAAAAAAAAATTAATTGAATGTTTTTAAAAGTGGTTAATTTATTAGAATTATAATGTGGATAAGGATCAATATATGATACTACATGCTTCATGTTGTTAATGATAACTACATTTTCATTATTGGTTATAGAATTAGGGTAAACTAAAGTTTCCATAATATTGGAGGTAGGAGATTTAGTAGTATTAGATTTATGATTGGGAAGTGGATCTTTATAGATAGAATGATGAGAATTATCTTGATTAAGAGTTTCATGTTTGACTTTAAAACCATGAAATTTAACTACCTTTTCATATTCTTATTAACATTCATGAATCATAGTTTTATGATAAAAATTAGGACCAAGGAGAACTCAAGATCAAAGTTACTAAGTTTAACGATAATGTCCCCCACTTACATGATACAAATAGAATTTGGGTGGATCATACCGATGTTGGGTAGAGTGAATAGGGTCAGGTTAACATGTTGAAATTTTTGGAATACATTTTTGGATTTCCACCATGGAAATATGTTGATTAACATCTACATTATTCATGTAGGAAGATAAGGAAGAAATAGGTTGGAAGGGAGTATTCATGAATTGTTAAGAAATTGTTGCATCATTTAAACCAACTAGATTTATAACATGGATGGTTTGGATAGAATCATAAGTGTATTTGACACAATCATTAGTAGCATTTTGGTTTTTATATTTCATAAGCATACGAGTTCTTAATAGAGGTTGGGAAGGCCTAAATTGTCTTATTAGGAAGTCTTAACATTTAGATTGATAAAGTGCTTCTTCAAAATATTTTGGAGAGAGAATCTTAACATGATATTTGAGTTTAGGATGGATATCATTAGTGAGCAAATGTGATGTAGAAAAAATAGGTCAACCTTTCAGAGGCCACAAATTTTGACCCATAACTTCATTTGAGCTCTTTCACTCACCAAAATGACCATCTCAAAAAATTCATTGTTGTCTTAAGTAGTGCTACCTACCTAGGGATGTTTTCAATATTTTAGGAGGCCATACGTGATCATCTAAGGGTCCAAAATTTTAATCTAATTATTTTTTTAGGAATTTTTTATTTTTAGAAATTATATATTTTTAGGTTTGGATGACAACTTATATTTAATTTAATTTGATAAGTTAATTTTAGAATTTAGGATATTTTAAGATATTTTTTGAGCTATGTGCACTTGCATGTGAAACTTACTATAAATAGCAGCTTATAAAAATAAACATTTTTTTATATTTTAGTTTTTTATTTTATTTTGCATGTAAACTCTAATTTATAAGTTTAGGCTTACTTAAACATGGTTTAAGTTTTTAATTATTCAATTCAGTCAATATGAATCAATTCTGAGTATTGTTTCAGATCTTGGCCTATTGGTAATTTTATGTCTTGATAGTTTTTGGTTTCATTATCTGGTATCAAATCGAGTTAGAATCTTGGAGGAGAAAGACATGGTGAGAGGATAAGGAGGTATTATGTAGATGTACCAAACTATAAAAGAGATGCATAGGTAAGCTCAATAATTAACAAAGGTTATCACCAATCAGGGAAGAAGAGAAGGTGGTGATGAAGCTGAGGGAGACATAGATCATGATGAAGAAATTTATAAAGAAGAAGAATAACAAGAGAAGCCACCATAGATGGAAGAAAGGATAGTTCAATATTTATAAGGAATAAAATTTGATTTTATATGTTATGGAGGTAGTTTAAAACTAGAGGAGTTGATAGCTTGGATGAATAACATGGATAATTTTTTTTGAATGGAAGAATATGAGAGAAGATAAGAAAGTAAAGTTTGCATGCATGAAGTTGAAAGGTCATGCAATGATTTAGTGGGATAAAATATAGAAAGAGAGATAGAGAAAAGGTAAAGAGAAGATTAATTCATGGAAAAATATGGATACAAAGCTGAGGAAGAAATTTCTTCTTGTAGATTATGCACAAACCCTATACAGAAGATTCTAGAATTTGAGGCAAAAGGATCATAATATACAAGAGTATACAGATGAACCTTATAAGATTTCCATACGAGTGGAGCATGATGAATACAAAAGCATATAGATCCAAGGTATGCAAATGGTTTAAATTTTTCTATTCAAGATGAATTAAGTATTCATAGAATAATTTGCATGGAGAAGGCTTATCAATTAGCTTTGAAGGTAGAAGAAAAATAAAATAGATATAATTTCAAAAGAATATTTATGGGTCCAAAAAGAGGTATATACCCTCCAAATATGGGATGATGTGGGTTTAATACCACCAAAGGTGGGTCTAATACCAATAGAGATGAATCATCACATTGTGTAGAAAGGCAAGGGTTTTAATACCAACATAGAGGAAGAGGATTTCAAAGAGGATGAGGTTTTGACAGTGCTAGAGGATGGTTTTAAAATTAACATAGATCTTCTATCTATTATAGGTGTGAAGAAAAAGGGAATAGATAATTTGAGTTTCCACACTATCAAGATCAAGAAAGTAGGCAAGAAGATCTCCTAAGAGTGAATCTAGTTGAGGGTGAGATAGAAGAGCAAAATATTGAAGTTGTACTTGTATATGTTGGAGAGAATCTCATGATGAAAAGGATAATGATCATTCCAAAGAAGGAATAAGTTCATAATAAATAAGGTGGTGATGCATGGATACGAATAAATATTTTTTGAACAAGATGTACTTTAGGTGGAAAGGTATGCAAAGTGATTATAGATGGTGGTAAATATGAAAATATGGTTTCTAAAGAAATAATAGAAAAACTAAATTTGTAATGAGAAAAGCATCCTAATCCTTATTGGATTTCATGGTTTAATAAAGGGAATGAATTTATAGTAGAGAAAAGGTGTTTAATCAATTTTTATATAGGGAAAAATTATAATGATGAAATATGGTGTGATGTTATTTTGATGGATGTATGCTATTTGCTATTGGGGAGACCATGGAAATTTGATAGGAAAGTAATTCATGATGGAACAAAGAAAACATACACTTTTTGTAAAGGTGGTACAAAGGTAGTTTTGTTACCTCTTTAAGAGGAAGAGAAGACATAAATCATGCTCTCTACTAAAGAATTTATCCAAGATATGAAAGTAGCAGGTTGTTGTTATGCATTATTAGCAAAGAATAAGGATGCAAAAATAGTGCCAATACCAACAAAAGAGACAAAAGTTTTAAAATAATATGTGGATGTTATGCTTAATGGTTTACCACCAAAGAGAGATATTCAACATCACATTGATTTTATTCTAGGATCATCTCTACCCAATCAATCAGCTTATAGGATGAGTCTAATAGAATATGTAGAATCAAATAAATAAGTTACTAAATTGATCAAAAATAAGGTAATAAGGGAGAGTATGAGTATGTGTTCAACACTATAATTTCTAACTCCAAATAAATATGTAAGATGGAGAATGTGTGTGGATAGTATAGTAATTAATATAATTACAATCAAATATAGGTTTCCTATACCTTGTTTAAAAGATATGATGGATGTGCTTGTAGGAGAAAAATATTTTACCAAGATTGATATAAGGAGTGGTTATTATAAGATTAAAATTAATGAAGGAAATGAGTGGAAAAATACATTAAATACTAGGTATGGTTTATATGAATGGATGGTTATTCCACTTGGATTATCTAATGCGCCTAGCACATTTATGAGGGTGATGAATACAATGCTATGAGAATATATTAGTGAGTTTAGGGTTATTTATTTTGATGATATTTTGATATTTAATAAGAATAAATAAGAACACTTACAACATTTGAGAATGGTACTATATTTGTTAAGAAAGGAGAAGTTGTATGTAAATTTGAAGTGTAGATTTATGTAGAATAGTTTGGTATTTTTGGTATTTGTAGTTTCAGTAGATGGTGTGAAAATGCATGAAGAAAAGATAAAGGAAATTTTTGAGTGGCCTATTCTAAGAAGAATTATAGAGGTAAGAATTTTCCATGGTTTATCAACTTTTTACAAAAAAAATATTAAAATTTTAGTAGTAATATGGCACCAATAACAGATTCCATGAGAGGGAAGGAATTTACATAGACTAGAGTAGCCACAGAAAGCTTTGAATTTTTGAAGAAGAAGATTATAGAAAGACCAATTTTAGCATTACCAAATTTTAAAAAAGTGTTTAAGGTTGATTTTGATGCTCTATTTGTGAGAATTGGTGTTGTGATAAGTAAAGAAGGAATCCCAATAACATATTTTAGTGATAAATTGAATGGAGTAAGAATAAAGTATTCTAATTATGATGTTTAACTTTATGAAATTTTACAATCATTAAGACATTGGAGGCATTACTTGGTGCCTAAGGATTTTATCCTATTTACAGATCATGAGGCTTTAAAGTATGTGAATACATAAAATAAGTTGAATAGTAGGCATTCAAAGTGGGTTTTTTCTTTTATGGGTATACTTTTATGTTGAAACATAAATCAAGAAAATAGAATCAGGTAAATAATGCATTGAGCAAGAGAGTAACATTATTAACTATTATGGTGAGTGAAGTATTTATATTTGAAGATATCAAAGAATTATATAATACTAACCCATATTTTGTCAAGGTAGTTTATCAGTGTAGGAATCCATTAATAGGAGGGATAAATGTTATTCATGATGAGTATCTTATAGAAGAAGGTTATCTCTTCAAAGGGAAATAATTATGAAATCTAGTTGGGTCTCTACGAGATAATATAATAAGAGAATTACATAGTGGTGGTTTGGCTAGACATTTTGGTAAGATGAAGACAATAGCTTTGATGAAGAAAAATTATTTTTGGCCAAAGATGAAGAGAGATGTGACAATGTATTTTTCAAGGTGCAGGATATGTCAAGTGGTTAAAGGGCATGCACAAAATATTGGACTATACATGCCATTACCATTTCTAAGAGGACCATGGATAGATTTGAGTATGGACTTTGTGTTAGGACTGTCAAACATATAGAGAGGTAATGATTCAATTTTTGTTTTTGTATATAGATTTTATAAAATGGTTAATTTCATTACATGTAAGAAAAATAATGATGCCAATAGAGTTTTAGAATTATTTTTTAAGGATATTTTGAGATTGCATGGTATTCCAAAAACTATTACTTCAGATAGGGACACAAAATTTCTAAGTCATTTGTGGAGGAATTTTTATAAGAAGATGGGTACTAAGCTACAATTCAATATTGTATATCACCCACAAATATATGGACAAAAAAAAATTGTGAATATGAGCTTGGGAAATTTGTTGAAATGCATAGTGAGAGAGAAGCCCAAGCAATGGGACTTGGCTTTACAACAAGTTGAGTTTGCATATAATAGTTTAGTGAATTGATTAATAAGAAAGTCACCTTTTAAAATTGTTTATGGGAGAAATCCTATGGGTATTTTATATTTTGTATAATTACTAAATATAAATTGAATTAGTGATGATGTAGAAGTGTTTGCAGAGCATATGCAATAATTGTAAGGAGTAAGAAGAAAGTTGGAAGAAAGTAATGAGAAATATAAATCAAAAAAATATGTTAGAAGAAGATCAAAGGTATTTAAAGAATGAGAGATTCTAATGGTTTACTTGAGGAAAGAAATATTTCCAAAAGGCACATACAATAAGTTGAAGTACAAGAAACTTGGACTATGCAAAATTGTGAAGAAAATCAATGACAATTCTTATGAGGTGAGTTTACTAGAGAATTTTGATATATATCCATTATTTAATGTTTTATATTTATATGAACTCAATGGATGGGATGGTGAAGGTGAGTAAGATGAAGAAGTAAAGTGGTATCAATAGGTTCCAAAGAAGAAGAAGGAAAATATAGTGCAAGTTTTGGATATGAAGATGGTGAGCAAAAGGCAAAGGAATTATAATAGGTATTTGGTGCAGTGAGAAGGATTGTAGTAAAAACACAAAACTTAGATTATAGAATTGGAGCTAGAGAAGATTGATAAGGGAAAATGGCATCGATACAATTAGGGCAACTCATAGGAGCTAAGTTGTTTTCAACAAGAGGAGAATGATGCAAAAAAAAAGGCTAACCTTCCAGATGTCATAACTTTTGACCCGTAGCTCCGTTTGAGCTATTCCACATGACAAAAGGATCATCTCAAACATTTTCATTATTTTCTTAGGTAGACCTACCTACCTAGGGATGTTTTCAATATTTTTTGGAGGCCATACATTATCATCTAAGGGTCTAAAATAGCAATTTAATTATTTTTCATGAATTTTCTATTTTTAGAAATTGTATATTTTTAGGTCTGGATGATAAATTCAGTTGAGTTTCATATGATAGGTTAATTTTAGTATTTAGGATATTTCAAGAGCTTTTTATATTTTTATGCACTTGCATGCAAAACTTACTATAAATAACAACTACTAAAAATAGACATTTTTTTATATTTTAGTTTTTTTCAAATTTTTTGGGTAAACTCTAATTTTTGAGTTTTGGCTTATTTAAGCATGGTTTGGGTTTGTAATTATTTTAATTCATTTAATATGAATCAATTCTGAGTATTGTTTCAGATCTTCATGTATTGGTAATTTTATTTGTCTTGATAGTTTTTGGTTTCATTAAAATGGAAGAGGTTATATTACATCATGGTTTGTTTAGCTTTTTTAGATAAGTATTCTCATCTTTTAATGAAAACTTGAGCATTTTTAGATTCTACCTATTTATAATTAATAAAATGAGCTAAACTATTTTCAAAAAGGTCATTAGATTGGAATGATTGAACCAAGGCATTAACTAAGTATTCTAAACTAGAGATAATGTTATACTTTAGTTTATTGTACCTATCTAAAGCATCACCTAAAAAAATTAACCAAAATTTTGGAGGAAAAAATGTATTTAGGTTAATCCAATCTTTTTAGAGGTTACCAAAAACTTTAAAATACAAAGCAAGATTAGTAGATCCATTATAAGTGATAGTGGGAGTATTACCACTTATGTATATATTTTAAATTTAAGTAATTAATGGTTCTATTTGAATATATTTTATGACTTTTTAAGGATTAGGGTTAGAGGAATAAGATTTCCCTATGCAACTTTAGGTGTTAGGGGGCAGTTTAATTTTACACTCCCCATTAAGGTTGTTGAAGATGACTTTGAAATTACAAAATTTGATTTTGCATTTGCATCATTTTATTAGCATTATTATTTTAAAGTTAGTCACTTGATTCATGGCTTGCAATAAGATTTTATTAGTGTTTATATTTTTGTGACTAATAGAAGTGGCTTAAAATGCACTAGTGGTAGTCTTAATGTGAGTAGTAATATGAGCACTTTGAGTAGGCCCACTAGATGAAAGGCATGCCATAATAGTGGATATACATTGCATAGTAGAAGAGAAAGGAAGAGAAGAATTCATGTATTTACTTGTCCCAAATCCTTTCAAAATGGTATGTGTAGGTGAAGGAGGACCCTCTATATGGGGTCCCATAATGAGGTTAAAAATGACTATAAGATTCTTCCCCCTATGTTGAGGGTTTTCATTGATGAAAAAGATCATTTTAGTAGTGTATTCAATATCATTCTCATGCTCAATTGTGGACATTTGGGGATGATACTTAAAAGGGTCTAGACATTAGGAGGTAGAGAGCAAATTATAATTGGTTATTATAGTAGTTACAAGAATATTATATTTATCTTGATTATTGATAATATTAAAATGAGATTTAGAATATTTAAATGAGATAGTCAAATCCATCATATCATGTGTTCTTTTTATCATAATTGTCAAAGATATATTACATGATAGAGATTTGAAATGAAAACTAAATTAGGGTTGGATAAGCTACTGAAAAATGAAGTCTATCAACCAACTAATGTAGAGAAATAAAATGACCTATATTGACTAGATCAATGTAGTTAAAAATATTAATATTTAGGAATGGTGATTATAATAATTATTGTATCGATCATGGTCAATGTAGTTTCACATATACAGATGTAAAACACATACTATATTGATCCTGGTTGATGTAGTCAATAAAGGATAAGAAGAAACATTGATTATAAAATTTACTATATTGATCATGTTTGATGTAATTACACAAACTAAAAGGTATAACTACAACTATATCAAGCCTCATTAATGTAATCATATCTAGGGAAAAATTTAATAGTAGTATGAATAAATTGTATTAGTCTTAGGCAATATAGTCTGATGAATAGAGGTAGAAGAAAATTTAACTTAGTAGACTATATCAAACATAGTTGATATAGTTTTTTCATGCAGATAAATATATCAAGATTTGATGATGTGGTTGAAACATACATCATAGAACTGTATATATGTTGGTCGATACAATCTATAATACATAATAAAATAGCAATCATTAAATTATAAAATTAGCTATTTCTACTAACTATTTATCTGAAATGAAGATCAAGTAGATGTTCTAAAAAGGAAGTGATTGAGTTGTAAGATCTCAAAGATACTTTCTTATTCAAATGATAGTGTCATCCCAATATTTCATAGCATTGACTATGGAGGAAGTACCATTCCATATCCCATAAAATCTTGTTTTAAGGGTAAGCTAAGAGTAACTTCCCAAAGTTAATTACTAACCAATGCACTATAGAATCAGGCAAATGGTTATCATCCTAAGTTTTAATGATAAGGTAATCCTAGGTATTTTTTATATACCATGAGGCACGTGGAAATTAAAATCCCTTTTTATCTATGTAGTATGGCTATGATTATTGGGGAGTTCCCCTCATGCCACAGTATCTATAAATAATAGACAAAAATTGTAAATAGAATAATGTGTAAGCCTTCATAATAGTATCTAAGTAGTTTGAAATCTATTAGAACACATTTTATAGGGAAACCCACATAAATATAAAATAAAAATAAAAAATCAGTGTCAAAAATCAATTTACAATATTTAGTGAATTAAAATAAAAAGGCAGTCAACTTGAAAGTAAATGTTTGATTATTGTTGGAATGGAAAGTTTATTTTTCTTATGCTAAAAAATTAAAGCATAACTGTATTAACTCATGCTAATGTATTTTTCCCATATTACATAGTTATATCAATGTTAGTAGATACAATCTATGTAAATAAATCTAAAAATGGGAAGAATAAACTAAATCAGACAAGGTTAATGAAATTTGTTATAAAGATGCAAGAACATAACTATACTAGTTAGGGTCAATATAGTTTTATAGAGAGATAAAATGAATTTATAACTAAATCAGATAGGTTTGATATAGTTGATATATTTGTTTGAGTAAAATAAATTTTAACAAAATTAAAAATTTAGATATATAACTAAATTGAGTTTCTTAATCAAGTTGATAGGAAAAATGAGTAGATAAAACTATATTAGATTAGGTCATTATAATTAGGTAGAAAATAACTTAAAAAATAAAACTAGATCAGACTTGACCAATATAGTTGTCTGATTAAAGAAAATAATGTATATTTGAGTGTAATATTACATCAACCTATGCCAATGTAGACTATTGTAAAAACATAGATTTAAAATTCCATCAACTTGCATCCATGTATTTTATTAAAATACAAAAAATAGAATGGATCAACTGATGTCAATGTAGTTTGCTTAAAAATATAGAGGATTAAAACTATATCGACCCACGGTGATATAGTTTGATGAAAGATAAAAATCAATGGGTAGTTCATGTTGGGTTCCCCAAAATGTATGCAATAATATAGGAATCACCTATAATTTTTCATATCTAAGATATCTAGACTTAGATAAGCTACATCTAATATATTCCAATTAAAATGTATCAATATATGACCAAATGGATCCACTAAACCTATCAAGAGTAGAACTTATGACACAACATTAATAGATAGGGTTCTAAAGCCTCTCAAAAATCAATATAATGAAATAACCCTAACTAGGTCTCTAATATTGTAATCTAATATAGTCTTTCCAATATAATAACAAAAATAATGGGGATGGTTAAAAACAAACTAAAGAGGGTAAGAAACCATGGTATGAAAATGAGGACCTAGATCACCTAAGGTGAGAAATGGAAAGTTTGAAAAAAAACTTATATCCACATTAAGTATAAGTGTAGAGGATACTCAAACAAGGAGTTATAAATTCATTCAAGCTAATAATTATGTAAATTATATCTATCAAATTAAATAGATATGGTTAAAATATACTTACCCTGAATAAAACTTGTCAAGTCTCAATCTCCCCCTTGGCCAATGATGATTTACAAGATATTTTTGTGGTAGTAAGGATTACAAAGGTTGAATCAAGCTCTAGGATAGAATGAATCCTCATATTTCATCTAACATTCCACAATAAAAAAAATTTACCTCCATGAAAAGATCTAAGTAATAGTTTATCCAAATGTAGACTTAAGCATAGTTATGAGCAATGTTAATGTGAAAATGAATGCTCCTCTCTATTGGATTTAAATGTTGACTTGTATGTATAGTGGTGAGTGATCTTAACCCTTCCTAAATTTTTACTTGATGACATTGGCCATCCTTAATGTAGTTAAAAATATGATGGTTTAACTTTGAACTAGGTCATCTAGGACTAATTTAGTTGCAAAACATTTACCATAACTTTTAGACTACATCGACCTGGGCTGACTTAGTTTAAAAATTGGTAGGAATAAAGAAATAATATTTTTATTTAGTCTAATATAATAATAAAATATGGGTCTTAGTATAATTAAGAGTTATAAGGAGTAATATAACTTAAGGGATCGAGTAAAAGGGAACTATATTGGATATATGCATGATTGTTTAATAATAACTAATTTCATGAGCCACCATCAATCTACCCACCCATTTCTTGGTACGCCCTTCAAGGTGTGTATTAAAAGAGATGAAAACTTTACAAGTTTATATAATATATATATATATATATATATATATATATATATATATATATATATATATATATATATATATATATATCATCATTAATTTATAAAGTATTAAAATATTATGTGTATATAGACATCACCTACTATTTTCTTAGATGTTGGAGCCTTCTCTTTTGTAGTCACAGATGATATCTATGATATCAATATTTTGGATAGTGTTGTGGTGATAAAAAACTATATGATTTACCTCTAACCTTATCTTACCCTAATAGGTCTTTAATATTCCTCTTCCCAGCTATAACTTTAGACCCTGAATGACTTTCCTATACAAACTATTGAGTTTACACTTGCTCAATATGTTATCTATTATGATGCTTATATACCTCTTTTATTTATTATTTTTTTGTTAGTTTTATACGATAATGAATATTTGTGTACTATGGTCAAGATGAGTAATCTATTGCTATTGTTAAGAGGGTCCAAGTGATGAGTAGGTAGTCTATATCCTCCTCTAGTTATGGGTTATGCACCATGTGACCTAGCATCATGTTAGGAGTGTAACTTGTTTGTTTTTTTTAATTTTAATCCTCCTAGGATGTCCCCTGAGTCTCCTCTTCAATGTAAGTATTTTCCAAAATGACCACTAGGTTTAGTGGGAAGAATATGCATATTACACTAGCTAGATCTACATTTAGACCTCTGATAAAATGGTTCACCTAAATAGACTCATCTGTCACATACCTCACATACTATAATAATTTAAGGAAGTGACACTCATCTTATTCCATTGTATTATTCCCATATCAAAGTTCATGTAACTCATACACCTTCCTTTGTATATAGTATGGTGAAATATAGTGGTTATTAAACTAATACTCAAATAACTCCCAAGTATTTACTTCTAGGTCAAAAAAATATTACACTCCTTAGAATCTCACCATATCTTCCCTAAACCTCTCAATATATAAGTATAAAGATAAGATATTTTAGTGTAATCACAATCATAAATGGTAAAACATCCCTAAACACTCACTAGCCATGCCTTAAGTACACAACCTTATATGACACCATAAAAATTTGGTGGGTGGAGTCGAATGAGGTCCTTGATGAGATATACTTATGTCATCCTAGGAGGTTAGTCATAACCTCACCTCTCATGTCACTCCTCTCTATGTTGATACTCTACTCTATCTCCCTCCACACACTTATGTGATGACATACATGATCTAAGCCTCTATTTATCTCTATCACCCCTTGTCCTTTATTATGTTGAGTTATGGGTTATTTTCCTCTCTCCCTTAACTAAAATTTTTCCACCCCATGAAATATGTGGATAATGTCTCTTATAAACCTCTTTCATAATGATTAACTTCTCCTTTAATATGCTTAGGATCTACTACATGGCCTATATTATCTACAGTCCAAGGTCTACTAGGATATATAGAATAGGAGGTCAGTCAAAAGGGACATAGTCAATATCATGTATCAATATGTTTACCCTATAATACATATTTCATAGGGAAAATTTTATTGTTAGATAAATGTATAAGTAATGAACCAAAAAATAAGTTACACAAAGCTTTTGGTGTTGAAACCAAGCTCTAATACCAAAATGTCATGCTCAAAACAAATGAATTAAAAAAACCATTCCAATTCATTTTGAATAGTTTATAAATAAAATTATGAAATCTACATCTCCAAGAGGCTAACCAAATTAATGGAACAAGACACACATAGTGTCAAAATAAACTCACATGCCTAAACAACATGGATGACAATGCACAAGTGACTATTGACATTAAATTTATAACTTTTTTACAAATATTTATGATATTTGAGATTAATTATGAAATATATAATGTTATTTATAGGTTAGTATTGTGGTTTAATCCTTATTTAATATGTGCATTCATTATCCATCCATTCACATACACAGTAAAAAGTGCACAAATATTTTCTATTCTAATTCTCTTTATTCATATATGTAAGTATAAAATATATGTTACATTTTGTAGACCTCTTTAGTCTTTATATTTTCACTCTTATCTCATTCTATATTCCACCTTATTTTTATTGTTACTTTTTATTTTTGTTATTATGATCTCTTATTATAAATATTTTGATATCTTTGAAACAGTTTTACATCATTATATAACCTTTAAAATTTATATGTTATGTCTCTTCACTAATGGATAATTTTGGTAACCATTGGTTTAAACTTATTTACCTTATTAACTACCAATTAGATAATATTTACATTATACTATGGTATATATGAATTTTCCTTATATAAAATATTATGTACTATTCATCTAAGTGTTTGGAACATGTCTTGAAGTTATGTATGATACCACACTTAAATTATGTTATGATTTTAGATACTATGGTGTAATGAGGTATTATTTTAGCCTCTATAGTGTATCTTTTTTCTATTATCATTCTACTTAAGAATCCTACCAACATTTACCCAACCTTTATAATTTTGTCTTGTCTATAAGACATCCTTGAATAATTCTAGTAGGATAAATCTAAAACAACATGTCTAACTCATAACATTGTGAAAAAAACATACAAAATGTTTTCTACATAAGTCTAACACAATAAAAAATCAAAAACTTAGACATGTGGCATAAGATAGCATAGTATCCTCACTCGAATCACCTGGATAGACTTATAGGATAGTGTCACTACTTATAAAAAATAAACCTTCTTAGGTTTTAGTTATTATAAAAGATTTAAATTAATTTTACTAATGATATACATGATCATTAAGTTAATTACCTACTCCAATATTATCACAAATTACTCTGGTACTTATGCGGTGAAATTCAACACCTCAAAGACATTTTGGAAACACTTTGATTCTTTAACTTGAGTGGAAAATAAATAGACTATGCAATGACTCTATTGAATATTTTTATGATCTATAAGATACCATAAACCTATATAAGGCCTTATGAATCTTTTAACATGGATACTATGTCTTTTTGTCCATGTATCACATTTATTGTCAATGTGGCATGTATGAAGTTTTTATAGTATTAAAAAATACTTTTCTAACTTTATGAAGAATCTAACCTATATTTACCCCCATTTTGAAACATTCTCTCATCCTTAATACATACCACACCAAGATTTCATTTATTTTTTTCCAACTTGGTGGTCAATCCATTTATTTTTCTATTTTCTTTGTTTATATTTTTTTCAAATATTATGTTGTATTTTTCTCTTTTTTTTCAAAATTATTTTTAAATTTTCCATTTTTGTCCAAAATTGTTTTGAATTTTTTTTCTTTTTTGCATCTTTTTCTATCTCTATTTTTTTTTCCATTTTATCTAGTACCAATATAAATATTATTTTACATGCTTCTTATTATTCTCAATATTTCCATGATGTTTCCATCCTTTTCTTCTCTTATAAAAAATATTCTCTTCTCTAACTAACTTTTTTAGTATACATATTTATTTCTCTCTATGGTTTTAGTAACCCTTATCACCTTCTTATACCTATATATTAAGGTATATTACATCATTTTACTTTTCATGATCTTAGTGAAATTACTTATATAGCTCACACAAATAGAATAATATATCATAATAATATGAGTAGAATAATTAAATCCATAACAATATTTGATAAAAGTAGAATTGATAAATATGATTGAGTCACTTTGAGAGGGAAACCTCCATAAAAATTAAATAATATCATAATTCAAAATATATCCTTAAATTCTAACCATTACCTCCTATATATACATTACTTATGCCATGGTTATTCCATAGGCTGGCCCTACTAACAATATACAAACATAGATAAATGTGAAAAGACAATATGGAAGGTTATGTAAGCCATAATTTAACCATACATATCCATAGACATGTTATAATTTAAGGGTGTATCATGCCCCTCCCCATAAAAATAATATTTCCATCAACATTGAACAACTTTGGATGTTTCCATAGAAAAACTTTATCCTCCTACATTGCATCTTCAAAACTCAGATTATTCCATTTGATCAAATTATCCTTAACATCTCTAGTTTTTATCCTTTTAGTGTGTGTGAATGATCTTATAAATTTATATAATCACTCAGCCTTCTTCATCTAAATTAGGCAACTCCATCTAGGTAAAAACTATCAATCCAATTACCTTCTTCAAGAAAGATACATGAAATATGGGATATATGTGAGTGGAAAGTGGTAGCTCTAACTTGTATACAAGATATTATAAGGGCCATAGTACTAAGGAGAAATTTTCTCATCCTTTTTCTATTTATTAAAATATATATACTTATACAACTAAAAGTGTATAAATACCCACTCACCCATGTCAAAATCCCTCTCAATACAATGTTGATCTATATGTTGCTTCATTCTATTATTTTCCATTACCAAATTCTCTTTCAGACTAACTAGCACCTCAAGTTAATGTTGAATATGATCATCAAAAACTCAAACCTTGTGTTTCACTTGCAAGGATGAATTTATGGATAAGGGTTGACAACAATAAAATTTTACAAATGGATACATTTTAGAAGAGGTATGGAAGTAATTGGTATACCACCATTCCACTAGTGGTAATTAATGAACCCACCATTCTTGTATATTTGATGCAAAAAAATGGAGATACCCTTCCATTATTTTTTTAGCACCTTTATTTTTCCATTAGATTAAGGATGATATGATGAAATATGATCCAATTGGGTACCAAAACATGAGAATAAATCTATCCAAAAATTATTCATAAATATGGGATTTAAAGTAACCAATTGTGGATATCTTTCCCATAATTCACATAGTTCAAATTTCCTACCCTCATAATGAAAGTGCATGATTAGTTCTTTGAAATTTATATTTATTATGCCCAAGTTTTTGAGCCATTGGACTCCAAAAATAATGTCTACCCCATTCATGGGAATAAATAACATATGATAATATAGCTTGTAAAATCCCATAGCAAGATTGATGTTATGGAATTTCTTATAACAATTTAAGGTGTCATCTTATATAATCATGACCTAAAGTTATGGAGTTGGGTAAATTAAATAGTTCAAATGATTAGAAACTTAATGTTGTTGAATTTATGTGTATTCCCTGAATCAATCAACAATGTTGCCTTTTATTTATTTAGGAATTGAAATACCATAATGGTTTGAGGAGTTTTAATTGTATGTAATAAATGAAGATAAATCTAAAATTTATCCTACTTAGTAAATTCAAGATCGAATAAGGTAAAAAACTATCATCTATTCTAATATTTTTTTAATATCATGAGCATGACCAAATTGGATCCACTAAACCTAACCAAGGGAGCACTTTATCATGTGACACTAAAGGAGAGGGTTCCAAAGCCTACAGTCAAATAATATCATGTAATAACCCCATCCAAAATTTCTAATGCATAAAATTAAATATAATATAGTGTTATCAAAGTGCATAACATAAATGGATATGGTTTAAATCAAACAAAATAAACAAGGGATCATGGTAGGCAAATGGGGACCTAGATCACCTAAGGTGGAAGATGACAAGCCAAAAAAAACCCTATATATACTCTAATTTTAAGTGTAGAGGTAATATAATCAAGGATTTATACATTAAAACATATTAATTTGTGAAATATCTATCTATAAAATTCAATAACAAAAGTTATAGATACTTACCTTTGAGTGAACTTGTTAAGTCACAATCTCTCCCTTGGCCAACGGTGCTCTGCAAGAGATTGTTGTATATTTATAATGATCACACTAGTTTAAATCATATCTAGGATAAAATATTCATACATACATATAATACTTCCCTTAATACAAGTTATCTTCTTTTAAGGCAAACCCTAAGCAATGGCTCCAAATGCAGATGTAGCAAAATTGTGAGATGTAATATTGTAAAAATATATTTTCCTCTCTATTGGATTGAAGTGAAGGTTTTATTTATATCAATGGATAATGTATTTAATTATAAATTCATGATGTCTATAAATCAATCTTGGCTCAAAAAAGATAAATCATAACTACACTTTTGATTGGGGATACATTTGTTAAGTGAGAGCATGACCAGTATGGGGATCTGCTAAACTTGATTAGGGGATCACTTGTCATAATAAATCATGATAGGAAGGGTTACAAAGACTAAAATATAACACAATCATGTAATAACCCTAAAATATTCATAGGTTTAATTTTCACTCTATATTAATAATAAGAAAGTAAATCGAATATAGTGCACACCAAAGCTTGTGGCTAAAAGTAGGCGTTAGAAATAAAAAAACTAAACTAAACATGCATAGAAGACATATACTCATGTTAATTTATACAAAATCATAATTCAAGGAAGAAATAAGCATAACTACATTATCTATCTACTCTTACAAAGGAGAAATAAAATTAGGAATACTTACCTTGAAGATGAACCCACCGAGTCTCAATCTTTCTCTTGGCTAAGGTACTACACAAGAGATTATTGTGGTATGTAAGGATAAAAAATACAAATAAACTCTAGGCTATATAATCTATCTATATAGCCAAAACACTTCTCCATAAGATAAGATCCATATCTCTAAATAAAGTATGGAACCCTAAGCTTTATTCCTCAAGTAGAATGGTCAATAAGTAGATGTGTATTTGCACTTATTATTATTCACTTCTCTTCTTAAAAATGGTTGGAAATTAACTTGTGTATATAGGTAGATCTTACCCTAAATCCTTTCAAATATGTTAGTTGTATAGGGTAAACCCAATTAGCCCTGTATGTTTTCAAGGGATAATTCACCAGGTCTCGAGCTAGGTTGGCCAAAGGGATAACAAAGATCCTAATGAAAAAATTCCTTAAATAGTATAGGGTTGACCCAGTTGACCCTATATAGTAATCATAAGATAAAAACTATATAGGGTCGACCCATTCAACCTAGTTGAGTCAACTAGTTAAAAGGGGGTCAAAGTAAAAATAAGGAGGATAAAGCATGGTAAATGACTAGAATGGGTAAGGCTGAGAATAATAAGCTTAGGGTAAATGGTTTTAGGAGATGAGTGTGTATATGGAAAGTGGTAAAAGGGAAAACAATATTACAAAGCACCAATGGCCTACCCACCCCTTTTTTAGTGCACCCCTTCAGTCATGCACTCATATATATTGAGACTTGATGGGTTCTTGTAAGATAAAAAGTGTCAGTAATCAATAAAAGTTAAAAATATTATGTGTATACATATTCCCCACTCAAAGCTCATCATGTTTCATGTAATTACAACATAATATGGTGCTTCAGGAAAAAAAACATGATAACACACAATGCTGATGCTAAATAAAGTGCAGTAAGTATCAAAGAAAACATAAAATTGAAAAACACATACCTTTACTTACCTTAGTTTTGTAGATAAATAAGTAGATTACAAGAAATTTGAATGTGTCCAATGTGAACAACACGTGAAGAACACTAGGCCAACCTATAGAAGTTAATGCAAAAATATCCAAAAATTAATTTTTTTTATAAAATAGGCATATATTAGTGTAAAATAAGTTAATGCAAAGATATGAGGGTATTAGGGAGAAAATGGAAAATCAAGATTTTTAAGCTAAGGATAGAATATTAAAGTCAAATAAATGATAAAAGGATGGAAAATGAATGATAAATGATTGTAAAACACATTAATTCATGTTGGAAAGTATGTAAAACATAAATGACAAAAAGGAATGTAGAACATACTAAATCATGTTGGGAAGCATGTAAAACATGAATGGAAAAAATGAATGTAAAACATACTAAATCATGTTGGGAATCATGTAAAACATAAATGGCAAAAAGAAATGTCAATGCAAGAAAATTTGAACAAATATATGTAAGGAAGTGAAAAGTAAGCCCATGTAAGATAGGCAAAAATAAAAACATGAAAGGCTAAAAATGAAATGTAATTAAAGATGTGAGACAAACATGAATAAGGCATATATAAATATAAACATGTAATAATGACAAATGTCATTTGTAAGATAAGTGAAGTCCACAAAAATCAAAAAAGAACATGATGGAGAAATGAGAATCAAAAAGTTCTAAAGGATGAAAACTCAAACTTAGTGCTTGTTCTGAGATACAGTGTAATAAAATGCAACCACCTAATGACATGAATAGTGTATTCATATAAAATGTGAATTTTGGTTACTTAAGTATGGCTAAAGACACCTAATCCATAGGTCCTCCTACTTGCTTGCATAACCCTTTTAGGCTTTTCTTTCACTGATTCCCAGTCATCCATAGCCTTTTAGACTTAACCCTTATAGACCCAAGTAGAGATTTTAGGCCTAGATCCATCCCCTTAGGTCTCATTCCCTCTAGACAATAGTGCCTAACTTGGATAGGAGTGTTGAAACCTAGGGCATCCTATTTTTGGCACTATTATCTAAGTGTAAAATAGCTTATAGTGGTAATTTTCTCTCAGATTCTTATCCTAATTCGTGTCAGCCTAATGCAAATTCATTTAACCCAAAATCATTAAATCCCCTATAAAATGGCATTCAAATTCCATTTAAAAGGGTTGAAACTCATTTACAATAGAGAAGTAAGAATACAAGTAATCACATTCAAGCACTGTTCCCTATTCTCTACATACATCCTTCTAATATTATTATAAGCTTATTCAAACCCTTACACCAGCCCCTAGCCATCTAAAATACACCCAATTTCACATCTAGATGCATTTTCATACACAATTTTACCAAGCACTTCAATGGGAGAACTACATATAGCTTGATCCCTCCTTGAAGTATTGGTATGTAGGTAGCATGCCCACACACAGGGTGTGAAGTGTGTCCAGCATATACTTTACACACTAACCCTTTTTCCCTATTTTCCCAAGTTCCATTTAATTGCATACAAGACACAAGCACACAAAAAATTATCTCTACAAGGAGTTTTTTTGATAGTGAGGATATAAAATTTGGTACATAGGCTCCCACAAATGTTGTGAACAAAACCCAAAAAATAATATTTCTATGAGTAGTTTAGACAATAACAAAAACACCAGGACTATAGCACCAGATAGTAGGGTTCCTATTTTTGGTATTTCTATCCAACCAAGAAACAAACTCTAGATCTTAGTTTATGATAGTGTCCTAGTCATGTTCATCCATTATCAAACCTTGTCTCAGTCATAATAACCTAAAATAAGTTAAGTCATATTTTCTCACTCATTACTATTTTTATAAAAGGCAAAAATACAATCTATTTATATAAATAAAAGGCTTAATTATTGTGCATTATTTACTGATTTACTTTACTCTAGACCCATTTATTTAATTAGTAATAAAACTCCATTATTCTAAAAAATGATAAATCATTTGGTGAACCTGACTTACTTCGAATTTCACAGAAAAACCTTAGAAACTATAGGGCAAATTCTTAGTTGATTTTTTCCATTAATTTTTGAATTTTTTCTTGAAAATCAAACTCATAAATTTATCCCAAATTTTAAAATTTTGTAGTAAAATTTTAAAATAAATTTATTTCAAACCCTAGTTGCATCAACTAGCTCCCATTAATTTTCCAATCATTTTTTGAATTTTTAGTTGCATATTAAAATCATAAAATCAATTTTAAATTCAAAAATCTATGGTAAAAAATCAAAAAATATTTAATTTTTATAAAACCCTAGTTGCATCTACTAGGTCCCATTAAATTACTAATTTTTCACTAAATTTTTTATTTTTCAATTGCATATTTAACTTATAAAGTCAATTTCAATTTCAAAATTTCATAGTATTTCACAAAAATATTATTGTCAAATCCCTAGTTTTATATGCTAACACCTATTTGCTTCTTGAGGTATCACCTTACATCCATAATCAAATTGAAAAAATGATTCTCACATATGTACAAACTTTTCTTACATATCTTGCAAATAACAAGGAAACCATAATGGGCCCTATCATGTACATGAATGATGAAGTCTATCATATGTTAGTACAAAGTTTCATTCTTTCCCTTTCATGTTTAATTTTCATAATAAGGGATGATATTACAAAATTTATTTCTAAACATGCACAATATTGCAATATTCTTTTTCCATACTCTCTTTTTCTCATGCAAAATAATTTCCAACTCTATTTTGCTAAATATTTTAGAAATACTATGTTACATTCCAAAGTTTCTTATGCATTCATTCACAAATTCATGTTTTCTATATCTCATATGGAAAAAATTCAAATTTATAATTCTAAACACATTAGAAATGCCATATCACATATCAAATTTCTAAATTTATTCATGCACAATGTCATGCTCTCTATTACATACTTTCTCTCTCTCATGAGGAAAAATTTTCAAGACTATCTTGCAAAACATATTAGAAATTTCATGATTCAAGTCAAAGTTTCATATTCATTACTGCATAATTCCATGCTCTTTATCCCTTGTTTATAATATATCATGTGGAATGTTCTTTATAATCATATTTCTATACATGTTTTCTACTTAGATGTATCTAACTCTTTAGCTACTTTTAAGTATCTCCCTATCACTACTAGATACAAGAAAACATTAGTGGTTATATCTATCCCTCCTCTCTTCAAACTTGGTTCATCTATCTTTTATCCCACACCTACTACCAACACTTTGTTTATAGTAGATTATGTGGTACATGCTATCACCTAAAGTTTCTAAAGATAGGTAGGTTGATTACACCCATGGTTATAACTTTGTCACTCAAGTTAGCACCCCTTTAAATCTAGTTTTAGCTCCTCTACCTATTATAGTTCTTCCTCTAGTCTATATTCAACCATAGTCGAGACCTTCATTAATAGCATAAATATTTCATACACCTCCACAACTTTAAGATTTTAGATAGCTTCTAGCTATAGTGTTCACACTTAGAGTAGTCTCATTGAGATCTCATGTCTTTACACATAGATCACATGTTTAGAGACCTTCTCTTACTTCCAAATAGGTCCCTAAGAGCCCTAAAGTTTCATCTACTTCTCAAAGTTATAAGGGGACCCCATAGTTGGTTTCCACTATAGAGATTTTAGAGTGTTTACAACATATACAGCTTTCAGATCCACAGTCTCAGTATTTTCATCATGTTTCACTATCATTCACAATCATTATTCTTGATAAAAGACAACATGATAGGGAGTCTCCCATGAGACTCATTGATTAGTATCATTTCTTCACAATATTTATTGTACATAGTTCTTATCACTTCTTGTACATATTTTATTATGATTGATTTTACATAGTCTTCCTGTGATTGCCTATACATAATTCAAAATTTTCAAAATCTAAAAACATTCAAAAATGTTAAAACACCAAAAATATTTATATTGTATGCATCATCCATGCTTTATACTACTACTACTATGCTAGGACTTTCATTTACTATTTCATGCTATTGTATGTCAATTTATCTACATTACCATGCTTCACTTGCTCTTCTTTAAGTGTGTGCAGTGGCATCCAACTACTTTACTTCTTCACTCTACCCATTGAGGGGGAATCCTACTACATTTGAGACAAACATCGATATGCATACCCACTAGGGGCATCTTATACATGACTACACCATCTAGATTATGTCATTCCTATACTACACACTCCAAGCTATCATGATTATGTACATTACTTACTAGACTACACAGACTGCTATATCAACATTTCACTAGTATCTATCACTTGTGTATCTCTTTAGCATATACCTAGTCTTGTACTAAACATGTTTTGCATACTTTCACTATTGCTTATATTAGTTATATGTGATTCTATATTTCTTATTATTACATGCTTTTTATTCTTGCTTAGCATAGCTTGTTGGATTACATTTCTAGTTCCTACTTGTCTCTTGTGTGTACCTTAGGACATTTTCCAATGTCATTTGATTATATTCATGCAAGTGTACCTTTGGACATTTGTCAATATCCCTTGCTTATACTCTTTTCTGTGCTTGTGGCCCTAATGTTAATCTTGCATGTTTCTATTGTATGTGTGTGGAATTTGAGCATGCCTTGTATTCTTGTTTTCTAGTTTGAGTGACATGTGCCCATGTCCCTTATTTTCTTGGCCCCTTGGCCACTCTTGTATACTTCTTGCTTATTGCTCCATGTGTTTCTTTTCTTGATTAATTTTTTTATTGTTACAATGCCATGATCCATATCATGCATTTTACTTACTTTCTTGGATGTCATGATGGGCATCATGCTCCATCCCTCGTTGATAACAAAAAACAAATAAAAAATAACACTTTCAATTCTAGTTTAGTACATTACACATGCTTTTACCTTGTTATATCTATCTAGGCATACCCCTATTAATCTAACAATCTCTCAATACAAAAATTGTTATATCTCAAGATGTATTATTGATTATCATTACTATATCATGTATATTTCTAGCTTAACACACTTTTAGGCCTTCTTATTCTACGGATAATCATTGTAGAGTCTTCATTCTTCCCCTCAAAAGAGGGGGCAATAAATAGGGGTTTTGTTATAGAGATCAGAGTTCCTAAGTGATTGAAATAGTAGTTTTTAGAACACTCATAATATAATCTAGACATCAAACCAAGTAGAAAAAAGTTGGTAAACATCAGGGAATCCAGACGAGTCATTAGATTTAGCCCTAGACAACAATGCCAAAGTTGGACTATAATGCTAGATAGCAGGGTGTCTTATTTTTGGCACTCCTATCCTAACAATAGAAAAAATAGTTTTTCTAGAAATAGATAGAAAGGTTAGTTTAATCATAGGTTTTTAAATACAACACAATCCAAATTTAGCATGTTTTAGTATATTTTTTTCTCAAATAATCTATATATAGGGGGCATGATGTGTGGCATGATGACTCTCACTTTCAATTTTAAATTAGGTAATTGATATAACTTCCAAATTAGAATCTATGTTCTAGACACCAATTATTGAGGGAAATGTGCATGGCACATTGGTCCTCCTCTCCTTTCAAGTTTAGTTCATTTTTACTAATCATTCTTACTAGTTACATGCCCTACTCCATATGTAGGTGGTTGGCATCCTTTTTAAATTTTGGCTTTCATATAAGCTTAACTTCTTAAGTACCTAAGTTCCTAAGTTGGCTTCCATATAATCCTATTGCACCAATTTTGGAGTGGCTCTCATATAAGCATAGTATTCATATTTCAAAATGGCTAAGAGTGGCCTAGTTTCTATCATACATTCAACTATCCACACCAACATTCTCATATTATAGTACATTCATGGGCTTCAAGAGCCATTTCATATGACATCTATTCCATACTAATATGTCTTCATATCTTCACTTCATAGGGCAATGATGGAGCTAAAGGTCTTACCTATTTATTCTTGAGCCACCTATTTAGATGGATTGGATACATAATCCAAACATCGATTATCACACACATGATCCTTTAGCTTCACTCAATAGGCAATGATGGAGCCAAAGGGCTAGCTTTTGTATTCTTAAGCCACCTATTTGGAGGGATTGGACACATAGTCTAGACATCTATTATCGCATACATGATCATCTAGATTTAGTTAATAGGTAATGATGGAGCCAAAGGGATAGCCTTTTTATTTTTGAGCCACCTATTTAGAGAGATTGGACACACAGTCTAGACATTGATTATCACATGCATGATTAACTAGATTCACTCAACAGGAAATGATGGAACCAAAGGGATAGAATTTGTATTATTGAGCCCACTTTTTTAGGAATTGAGCACTCAGCTCTGTTTAAGATATAACTTTTGGTATAAAATCATTCATCACAATCCAACATTACTCAGCCTTACTCAGGATCACAACAAGTTTTTTATCAGTTTATGTACCTGATGAGGTGTATTCATTCCTTTTTATTTTACTCATATTTTGTAAGTTCTTGTTTTATATCATATTTAATAAGAACTAATCTACACTTTATTTCATTTTTCATATTCATACTTTCACAATGTGCTCTCTATGCACTATCCAACATTACTCAACATCACATAAGCTTCATGAGCTTCACCTTTGTAGGTAAGTTTGGGTATGCTTTCTATTTTTTTCCTTTATCCTAATATTTCACTTTGTTATATGGGTGGGGGAAGGAATGTAGTCATATAAAATGCAAAATTTGGTTACTTAAGTATGGCTAAAGACACCTAATCCATACATCTTCTTACTTGCTTGCACAACCTTTTTAGGCTTTTCTTTCACTAATTCCTAGTCATCCATAGCCTTTCAAACTTAACCCTTATATACCTAGGCAACTCTTTCAGGCCTAGATCCATCCCCTTAGGTCTCATTCCCTTTGGAAAATAGTGCCTAACTTGGGTAGGAGTGTTAAAACCCAAGGTGACTTATTTTTGGCACTATTTTCCACATGTAAAATAAGTTCTAATAGTCATTTTATCTTGGATATTTATCCTAATTCATGTCAACTTAATGAAAATTCATTTAACCCACAATCACTAAATCCTCTATAAATTTCATTCAAAGTCTATTTATAAGGTTTGACACTCATTTACAAGAGAGAAGTAAGAATAAAAGCAAGTAAATTCAAGCACTTTTCCCTATTCTCTGCATACATCCTTCCAATATTAGTCTAAGCTTATTCAAACCCTTACACCAACCCCTTACCATCTAAAATACACCTAGTTTTATATCTAGTTGCATTTTCATACATAATTACACCAATCACTTCAATGGGAGAACTACATATAGATTTATCCCTCCTCGAAGTATTGGTTTATAGGTAGTGTGCCAACACATAGGGTGTGAAGTGCATCTAGGGTATCCTTTACACACTAACCCTTTTTCCCTATTTTCCCAAGTTCTATTTAATTACATAGAAGACACAATCACATGAAGAATTAGCTCTATAAGGAGTTTCATTGATAGTAAGGTTCTAAAATTTTGTATATAGGCTCACATAGATGTTATGAACAAAAATGATAAAAATCATATCTCTATGAGTAGTTTGGACAATAGTAGAAAGACCATGAATATAATGTCAGATAGTAGGGTATCCTATTTTTGGTGGTCTTATCCAACCAAAAAATTAACTCCAGATCTCATTTTGTGATAGTGTCCCAATCTTATTCCTCCAGTATCAGACCTTATCTTAGTCGTAATAGCTTAGAATAAGCTAAGTCATATTTTCTCTTACTCATTACTATTTTTAAAAAAATAAAAAATACAATCTATTTACATAAATCAGTGGCTTAATTATTGCACATTTTTTACTAATTTACTTTACTCCATACCCATTTATATAATTAGGAATAAAAATCCATTATTCAAAAAAAATAATAAATCAAATAGTATGACAATGAGGTAGTGTGGTAAATAAATAATGTAAGGGTGTAATCCATAGTTGTTCAAACATGTTTTTTTTAATCTCAAGATAGATAAAACTAAAACAAAGTAATGCTAGTATATTTTTAAGAGGTGAATAAGAAGTAATAATAGAAGAGGGAAAATAGATTTGGAATCACAATTTGCCTTTCAAGAGGAGAAATGAAATGGGTGGAAGGGAGAATGAAGGAAAAACTAAGGTAGAGGAACTCTTTATCAAAGTCAATACACTTAAATTAGGTTTATCAAGACAAGAGGACTTTTGACCTTAAGTATTCTAAAGAACTCCTCTTAGCCACACAAGTCTTAGGTCAAAAAATACAGTATATAGATCAGCCCATGAAGGTTATATGCATGAAAATTAAAATGGACCTACCTTCCCACAATGTGTTCCCCATTCCTCAGGACCCATTATAGAGTTGTCACTTAACTACGAATATTGGGTACTTACATGAGAAAGTAGGTATCACCATAGAGTTTTTTGAATTCCCCTATTCCAATCTACTAGCCTACCATGCCATAAAGGACCTCGGCTCTATATGAGGCTAATTGTAGAGTTTGAGATTTGATTGGAGATAGGATATGTGCTTGTAATCATGTCTTTTTGGTGTGATTTTGACTTTTGAGTTTGTATGTTGCCTTTTAGATATCATTGCCTTTTATCTCAAATGATTTGGATTTTAACTTTCTTTATGGCTTTTTCTATTCCTCCTTTATATAGATTTGGAAAACCAAACATGGGCACTAAATATGACTTTAATTTAAATTCTTGAGACTTGGTTGCTAAGAGATATAACTTCAAAGAGCATGGGGTCTAAGAGTCTCATAAATCTAGGTAAATAAAAGTGTTATCTTGAATTTGACCTTATTTTATCCAATGTGGAGTGAAAGGAAAGAGGAAATCAAGAAGAGAGACACATAGAACAAGTTTAATTATTTTAAATCACAAAAAATGTGACAAAGTGTGAAAAAGGGATACAATGATAGTAAATAATGATTCATTATCATAAGAATGAGGGAAATGGAGTAAAATATGCTAACATAAATTGTTGTGCAAATTCCATCTTATCAAAAAAAATCAAAAGCTAAAGTTGAGAACAAGAATCAATGATATTTTCCTTATAAAAGGAATGACAAAATGGTAATTTTATGAGGGTTGGTCCTATCCATGGTCTTATACTGCAACTCTTAAAATAAAAACCCATGAAGGTGGTTAAAAGAAAAATGTGAAACAATAAAATGAGAAAAGAAGTAAAGGTGGTATTTTATGAGGGTTAGGTCTGATCCATGGTCTTAAACTACAAACTCACAAAAGAGAAACTGATGAGGATGAATTCTAAATAAGGGTGAAAATAATCATAAAGATACTAAGGTAAAGAATAACATAAAAAATACAAGAATAAAAGATATATATAAGGACCAAAATGAAAGAAATTTCCAAATGTAATGTGTAATAAAACCAGAGAATGTAAAAGGAAACAATGATGCTAGTAAAATGAAAGTAAAGGAAAGAAAGGGTACAAAAATGAAGAAAAATGAGACAAAAAAAATAAGTAACATCTATGCTAATGCCTATATCAAATATGATCATGTGAAATACAAGTCTATAAGTCTTGAAAGGTTTCTTGAATCTATATATGTTTATTATTATGCATTATATAATAAGAGTGGGAATTGTAAGAAACCCTAAAGGGTAAGTGGATTCAAGGATAGGCATCATAAGATACCCTAAATTTTTAAGGGACATGTGTATGGGGATCATAATATACCCCAACATGTGAGTTAGAGTGAGGTAATATTGAACTATTAAAATGATTTGTATTGGGTTGGTAGGTGTAGTTGAAGATAGGTAAATGTGTTGGTTTGTTAGATATTAAGGATGTTGAATGTGACATATGATGTGTAGGAAAGGTATGAAGAGGTAAAGGAGGTAAAGGAGGACCATGTATGATATTTATTTGAGTAGGTAGTTGAACTAGGTACTCCTTTGGTTCATGTGACCTATGAGGTTGAGGTTCTATGGATGCAATGATATGTTTAAAGTTAATCATGTTAGCTATCATTTCCTTATTGGTATAGGAAGAAGGATCAACTATGGTTTGAACAAAATTAGTGGATGAGGTATAGGTATGGAATAATTTTTGTTGTTCATTAGGTATTTATTTTTGATATGATTGTGGTTCTTGAGATTGACTTTGAGAAGCTTGAAGATAGTATTGATAACATTATTTTGTTAGAGTATCAAGATTAAAATATGGACCAAGCCAGGAAAAAAGAATAAAATGGTGAAGATCATGACAATACTCATGATAATGACCTATAATAACATGCCACTAACAAAATTTATTAGGATTGTACCATTTTGGAGGAGGTTTGGAAGGTTCAAATCTCATGGGTTTAGAGGGTGGTAATTTATTTTTAAGTTATTCTAGACTCAAGGGAGGGAGGGTTGGGTTAAATTTGGTTGAATTGGATGCTTCACTTTGAGGTTGGTGAGGTTTGGATGAATAAATTTTATGAGAAGACGATTGGAAAGGTAATTTAGTAGTTGTTTGAGATGGTTCAAATTTAATCATAATAAAGTATTGCCTTTTTGCTTGGTCTAAGGCTTCTTCTAGAGTTTTAGGTGAAAATATTCAAAATTTGTTTTGAAGGGGAGGTTTAAGAGTAGTGAAAAATAGTTTTAAAAGAGTGTCATCATTCATGTTATGGTCTAATTTATGAATGAGAGACTTCCATAATTTGATGAAAGTATGATCAGATTCATTATGAAGTTACTTGGCATTGATGAAATGGCTAAGGGAAATTTCAATAAGGTCATCATGTTGGAATTCCTTCACTAGAGCATTGACTAAATCCTCTAGTTATGAGATGGAATGTCTAGGAATTTTGTTATACCATTAAAGTTAATCACCAACAAAGGTTTTGTCTAAGATATTAGTGGTATAAAAGGTGTCAGTTTGGATCCATTCCTTATATATATTACCAAAAGACTTAAGAAAGATAGTAAGATCCTTAGTCCCATTATACATGATAGTCAGAGAAATGTTTCCAATATATATGGATGCAATGAATGGGGCCAAAGGTTAATTTTGAAAATGTTGAAGCATTTTTTTATTTATTAGAGGTTGAGGAATGATATTCCCATTTCCATCTCTAATAGGATGAGGGACAAAATTTGGATTTGGTTGAGACATAATGACTTGAGGTGGTTGACTAGTCATGTTTGAAAAATGTTATATGTTCATCATATGAGATTAATTGGTTATTTGCATGATTCTCATTTGATATATTACTTGTGTAGGAATTTGTGTTGTATCAATAGGTGGGTTTGAATTTGGGGTATTAGTGTTATTAGGAAGAGGATTTTTAGTGTTGGTGGGAGGAGGATTATTTGTAGGTGGAGGATTCCCAACATTAGTATTAGTTACTTTAGTGTGGTAGAATAAGAAGGAATCTTGGTAAATCCACCATTATTATAAGGAGTTTAAATATTATTATCATCAAGGTTTCTAAATGATTGGGAATCATCTAGATTATCAATTTGAGTGGTTTTAACCATATTACTTTGGGAATTGATAAGACTTAGTGATTTTGTTATGGGTGTAACAAGAGGATTATGAAAATTGATTCTAAGGGTATAAGAGTTGATAGGAGAGGGATTAGTTGGTGGAAGATTCCATAAATTGGTATTGGGAAGAGGATTAGGATGAATGACCTCAACTACATTGCATTGTGTAGTGATTGGTTTTGGCTTAGGAGAAGAGGAAGGAAGAAATTGGATAGTTTCATCTGAGGTAATGAAATAAGTGAGGTTATTATCCAAATAATTCATAATGAAATGTTCTTGACTAAAATAAGGATAACTAGAGGTCATCATGATAATATAAGACTAGATAACCACATAAGGAAATAGGAAGAGGTAAGAAATTATACAAGGTCGATTAGGTCGATTGAGTACAGGAAATAGGGCTTACAAGTTGTACAAGGTCAATTGGGTCAACCTAGTATAGTGAACAGAGGTTAGCAAAAGAATGAATAGGGTCTAAAAATAGTACAAGGTCAAGTGGGTCAATCCAGTACAATAAATAGAGGATGAAAAATGTACAGGGTTGATTGGGTCAACCTAGTATAATAGACAGGCAAAATTAGAAAGCCTATAACAAATTGTGAATTGAGATAAGATAGTTTTTGCAATTATTGAAAATAAATATCTAAAAGGAATAAAATAGTCAATTAGATTAATTTTTGCTAATATAATTAAAGCACACAACATAAAACCTTGTACTAACACTGACTAATGCAAGTTTTTTCAATACAAAATACAATTGAGCAAAAAACAAGAAATCAACTTGGAAAGTAAATAGCTAATTAATTGGTTAACTTGAATGTTAATTATATTATTAAGATATGATTTTAAATGTGATGGGAAGTTGGTTGTAAATAAGTAACTAAAATGGAAATCTAATGATGGTTTTAGGTAGTTTGGGCTGAAAGGGGTTATAGTGGTAATGATATAAGCTTGGTATTGGGGTCTACCTCCTCACTTCACACATTGCATTGATAAGGGTGTTAGGTGTTTAGCTAGAATATACAATTTACCATGCTTTATACTTGACTAGAGTATCAAGTCAACTTCCCCTTTGGTGATCAAATATAAGTAGGTTGGCCTTGGGTAGACAAATGTTAAAATGTTTGTTTATATTTTTTGATTTGGCCATGTGTTCATAAAATAGAAAATAGTGAAACTAAAAATTTAATTAAAAACCACATAATTAAACTATATGATCTATTCTAAGCATGCAAGCAATAAGAAAAGAAAGTGTGAACTAATTACTAGCATATAAGGTTAATTCTAACTTTGAAATATGGTACAATATTGATATAGTCAATAGTGTATGCACAAAATATAGAACAAGGTTGACATGGTTGATCCTATACTATAGAATCAAGGTTAAAAAATGAATAGGGTTGGTAGAGTTGATGTAGTTATCTAAATAGTGCATAAAACATAGAACTAGGTCAGCAAGGTTGATCTAATTGATTGCGCAAGGGCAATTTTGAAGACTACAAACTTTAAAAGGAAAGACTATAAATAAAGATACATAGAGATAAAAAGGAACCTTGGTGGATCAGAGATGTAGAGAATGAATATTTATATTCAATAACCTTGATATATGTTTGTTAATTTTACTAATTGGGCCAACTAGGAAAATCAAGCTTTACAAAAACTTGTTGTTAAGTGTCTAAAATGTACAAGGTCGACTGGGTCGACCTAGTATGCTAAATTTGTTGACTAAAAAATTATAAGGTTGAATGGGTTGACCTAGTAGTATGGACTTGATGTCTAGAAAGCTAAAAATATATACTAGGTTGATAGGGTCGATCTAGTATTTTGTACCTAAAATCCTATGCATAGAAGTTAGATACTAGGTCAATAAAGTCGATCTAGTATGGAAAATATATGATAAAAATAATGATGAAAGAATGAAAGAAATTAAATAAGGTGAAAAAATCCTACAAGGGTTAGTTTACATTAGGTTCACCAAAATGCATGCAATCAAAATACATCATGTCTATAAATTGCTCCTAGCTCAGAGAAGATAGAGCATACCTAAACTTTCAATTGGGGATACATTTGTTAAGTAGAAATGTGACCAATATGGGGATCTACTAAACCTAATTAAGGTATCACTTATCATAATACATTGTGCTAATAAGGGTTTCAAAGTCTATAGTCTAACACAATCATGTAATAACCCTAAAAGAGTCCTAGGTTTAATGTTCACTCTATATTAATAACAAGAAAGTGAATCTAATCTAGTGCCCACCAAAGCTTATGGCATAAAGTGGGGGTTAGAAACAAAAAAAATCTAAAATGAAAATCCATAGAAGACATATACTCACATCAACATATATTAAATCCTAATTCATGGAATAAATAAACACAACTACATTATCTATCTACTCTTACAAAGGAGAAATAAAGTTAGGAATACTTACCTTGAAAACGAACCCACCAAGCCTCAATATCTCCCATGGCCAAGGTGCTTTACAAGAGATTGTTTTGTTATGTAAGGATAACAAAGACAAATCAACTCTAGGATACAACCTATATATACATCCAAAATACTTCTCTACAAGACAAGATCCATATCTTCAAAGAAAGTATGAAACCCTAAGCTTTATTCCTCAAGTAGAATGGTCAATAAGTAGATGTTTGTTTGCACTTATTCTTCTTGACGTATTTTCTTATAAATGGTTATAAATGAAATTGTATATATAGGTATATATTTACCTAAATCCTTTTTAATATGTCAACTATATAGGGTTGACCCAATCAATCCTATATGTTTTTTAGGGACAATTCACTAGGTCCTGAGTGAGGTCGATTGAAGGGATAACAAAGCTCCTAATGAAAAATGTCCCTAAATAGTATAGGTTTGACCTAGTCAACCCTGTATAGTAATTAGAAGCTAAAAATTATATAAGGTTTTCCTAATCAACCTAGTATAGTCAACTATTTGAAAGGGGGTCAAGGTAAGAACAAGGAAGATAAAGCATGGAAAATAACTAGAATGGGTAAGGTTGAGAAGAATAAGCTTAGGGTAAGTAGTTTTAGGAGATGAATATGTACATGAAAAGTGGTAAAAGGGAAAATAATATTATGAAACACCAATGGTCTACCCACCCCTTTCCCAATGTACTCCTTAAGGTGTGCACTCAGAGAGATTGAGACTCAATGGGTTCCTACAAGATACAAAGTATCAGTAATCAATAAAAGTTAAAAATATTATGTGTATATAGATATGTCTTAACCCTTTCATATTTTTAGTTGACAATATCATCCCACCATGACACAATTTTAAAAACTTATTGTTTTCCCTTGAATTAGGTCAACCTAGTCCAACCTAGTTGTATAACATATGTCTTAACTTTTAGAACTAGGTCAACCATGGCCAACCTAGTAGTAAAAATGGGGTTTTACTTACTTAGGGGATAATGAGAGTAAAATTTCCTAGGGATTTGGATAAGTGTGTTTTTTTTGCTTAGGGATATAGATAAGTGAGATTTTTAATGGGTTAGGTATGATATAATTAACTAATAATATTATGAAGCACTAATGGTCTACTCATCACTTTCCCAATGCACCCTTTAAGGTGTGAACTTATAGAGACTAAAATTCAATATGTTACAACAAGATAGAAAGTTTCAATAAATGATAGATTTCAAAAATATTATTTATACACTAATAATTAAAAATTCCTGATATGAGATAGTAGGGTGGGAATCTTTAGATTCTTGCTTTGACTATTCCTCTCTTTCAATTAAGGCCTCATCATATTCAATGGATCCTTAAATGTATAACTTATTATTATTATAAAATTTATGTCCTTTGCTCCACTCTCTATCATACGTAAAACATAACCTTTTTACATGATTCTCTTAAATTTGTTGAGGATTCAATCTTATCGAATGAGGATATGATTGTGCTAGGGAATTACGTTCTTGGCCAATAGTGAAATCCCTTTATCAAAAAAAATTTATTTCCTATACCTTGAGCACTAATATTATGGATTCATATACTAATCTTAGATTAAACATGTGAACACCAAGTTAGATGTTATCCTTTAACCTACCAAATAATAATTCATTCATGTTGTACTCATTCATGTCATCCACATGTAATGATAGATTTTATAGTTATTTAATATAATCCTTAATAGGGCTTGTTTGTGTAACTTTAATAATTAATATGATTATTTTTTCTAAGATTTGTTATAATATTACATCTATATCTCCTCAATAAACACTAACCAGGTAATAGGAAGGCCCTTATTTTTGTTTTGAGAACACAACCATCTATACCAAATGAATTATTCAAGTTATAGATATAGATATTCCATGACCATATTTTTTGCCCATGGGTTTTGATGTATATCAAATAAATTTTCCATTTTATTTATCCAAGTGAATGAATCCTTACTATAAAACTTATGCACTTCTACTTTTGGCATCATGTTCCTCAAACTAATATATGAGTTGTGCATGTTTTGGTTAGGAGAACCCAAATAAAATGGTAGAGGATTATTTGGTTGTTGAAGATTAGTTTTAATATTTTTCAATGTCCCACTAATAGTTTTTAATTCATAATTCACACATGCATTACCTCTATGACTACATTTATGTCCCCTATTATTGCATCAAGATATTATTTCTTCACTATGATTTATATATCTAACTGAAGTTGGTGAGCCATCTTAAAAACCATAGGATTTGAAGTAATAGACCCCATGTCATCTTTTTTATGAATTTTATTAGAGTGTATTTCCCTTTCTTATGGCTAGGAGTGTTTTTACTAACCATGCACAAACCCTAGGGTTTTGGGTTTCATGCCTAAGAAAATTGTATTGTAGGATTATATCATTATGATCACCTAACTGAGATGAATCCAAAAACTTCTCATTCATAAAATGGTGGGAAATTTTCCAATTTTTTTTCTTTTTTATTTAAAAAAATAAAATAATTATATGGTGATGAAAACATAAATTCTCCTGGATTGTAAATTATATTTTTTCAATCCTTATACTCTTAGGACATAACAAAGTTAAATCTAAAAAATTATGCCACAAAACTTTCCCAAATCAAATCTCTTATAACACTTTTAATGAAAATACTTAGATATTTCACACCAATGGAATAATATATCACATAAATATGAGTATCATAAATATATCTAGAATAATATTTGATCAAAGAGTAGAATACTTGATAAATATGAATGAGCCACTTTGAGTGGAAAACCACCACAACAATGCAATAAGAACATAATTAAAAATATTATCCTCAAATATTAACCTCTACCTCTTATATATAATCTACATAGGCCATGTTTATTCCATATGCCAACATTACTAACAATATAACATAGAAAAATGTGAAAAGATAATATTAAAGGTTATGTAAGGCAAAATTTGGGCACACATATCCATAGACAAATTATAGGTTAAGGGCGTAGTAGGCTCCTATGATTCCTTATTTGTATTACAATATGATAACATCTTTATCAAACTAGTAGGTTAAGGGTGTAGTATTATCCTTTGATTAATTAATTTTATTACAATATTGTAGCATCTTTACCAACTCTTATAGGTTGGTACCATCATTTGGGACTACCTTATGCATACATAATAAATTATCCTATAACTATTTTATATTTTTACCTTTCATAATATTCGCACATAAATATCCTCTTCTAATATAGAATAACCACTTTTTTTGGGTTTGTGGTATCTCCCTTGGGTTTTTGGTTTATCCCATAGGTTTGAGGTATCTTTTGAAGCTACGGTATCCCTCCTATTTATGTCAAATAAATTTTTAACTTTTTTATTAGGTTATGTATAACCATAATGTAATATTCACATCTGATTTTGATTTTACCTCTAATTTTGACTCAAGTTATTCACTCTTTGTGTTAATCTGGTCATCCTTGTGTGTTTCATAGTTTTTTTAAATAGATATTTTTTTATTGAGTTTATTCCATTGTTTAACCATTTTTATATATGTGGTTGTTAACAATTAAGTAAATAAAATAGCCTATACATGAGGATGAATAAAACTATTCTACAACTAGCTAATTAATTACAAACTTAGATAAATAAATATTCTAAATTAAAATACTAAGATGTGATAGACATATAAAGTACCAATTTTAAAATATGTTCTATTGATTTAAATACCAAGGATAAATTATACTTAGTTGGATTTATGATGAACATGCAGATCTGAGTTTTGCATAGTTATAAGTGTGTAGGATCAAGATTCTAAGATAATCATCAGATTTTGTAAATGATTTTTATGGAGTCATAGTCACTACCATTAACCTTTGGACACTCCAATTAATTCTATTGTCTATTATATAATTATATTATCTAGTACATAATATGTGTTGTATTGTGATGTGACCAACTTCATTATTTTGGGTTTTATGTCACCTTTCTTCTAATGTATTCATATCTAAAACATATGTTATATATGTCTACTTATAGATCATATCATATATATTCACCATTTTTTCACCTTTGGGATGTGTGTTTTATAAAAATGGGATAGTGGTTTCATGGTGTCGATCTAACCTCAAAGACCCATAATGAGGTTCATTATGTCCTATTTATTTAGTTGATATATGTCATGCCAATCTAAGTAGTGTCTAATGGCTATCTAAAATAGGATATACAAGGGATTATAACTAACAAACTTATTTTAGGGGTCATTTTTTCATCATTTAATATCCTAATCTAAAATATAATTTTTTAAATTCAAATTTAATCTAATTACTTGTGAAGGGAAACACACTATTTTCTAAATCAAAATTGTAAACTGATAATCTAATTTGTTGGAATTGGAATTACATAAATGTAAAGCACATTGTTTAATATAATTTTCTAGATTGAAATTGAATGAATGTAAAGCACACTATTTAATCTAATTTACTAAACTAAAATTTCATAAAAATTAATTCCTTATAAATTAAATGTTTGAAAGTAATTTTTTGAAGGTAAATACAGACACACAAAAAAACTTGCATGTTAAACATAGAAAATATTACTTTGTATGAAAATAGATAACAAGCATAAAACACATAAATATTCATAATTAATAAATACAAAATATATCCTTATTATTTGTATGAGTGGGTCCTTGCTCCTCCTTGTAATACGATTGAATTCTTTTAATCTTAGATAGAACTAATGAACTTAGCTTTTCTTAAATATGGAGTTTTATATAGAAAAATGGTAATATTCAGACTAGTCACTCCTTAATTATTCACCCCTATTCATCAAAAATATAGTGTTAATATATCAAAAAAATTAAAAAAAACTATTCAAAGGTATATTAACAAATAAAAAGATCATATTCTAACTTAGATCTTTTTGTATTTCATAAGAACATCCTTTCCAAATTCTTAGGAAAATAGGTGAAAGGCATTGGATTTTGGTTCTTATGTGATTCCTTTTTTGTTTTTGGTGAAAATTTTGCAATTATTTTGTATTTATAACCATTTTAATATCATTAAATTATTATATCAAAATATATTATGTAAATTTACTTTGTGAGAAACTTCCATAAATATAGTTACTATATATAGATTTACTATTTCTAGAAATTATATATTTATCATTCAAAGTGTTTCCAAAAATGTCTTTAAATTCCTTAGATATTATATGCATATATTTATATAAAAAAAATGTATACCATTTTAGTGATCATTTAGGATGACTACAAATATTCAAAACTAGATTAGCAGATTTTGGAGCCAAATTGGTGACTTCTAGAGCCAAACTAGGGATCTTTGGAACTAGATAAAAATTCTAATAAGATACCCTGTGGACTCCTTGGAGATACAAAGTTATAAAAAAACTAATATTTATTATTTCATTGGGTGAAAAAAATATCTTATCTTTACAATAGTACTTAATCCTGACACGTACATAGAAAACTAGTGTCTTTTCCATGTAATTGTTAGAACATAGTGGTTAAATTAAATAACAATAATTTACATAGTATAATCAAAATAAAAAAGCTAATTCTCTATTTTAAACTAATAATTATTCTTATTATGAGTATCCAAATCCACTTAAAGGAAGGTTATTAGGGGGAAAATGAGGTTATTACTTTGATATAATGAATCGTATTATGTACTCATCAACCCCTCTATCAATGAGAATTTCTTACATATCTAATAATCTAAGGAGGGCCTTATACTTATGTATTTATCTCCTATGTGTGGGAGTTTGTGAATAATAGTTTATATATATATATATATATATATATATATATATATATATATATATATACATGCAATGATATATATTTTGATTTGATAAATATCATCCATGGGATACTCTTTTAATGCTTAAAATATTTTGTATGATTGTTCATATGATTGATAAAGAAATAGGGATAAATAGGGAAGAATATCTCAATTATGTGATTGTTTGAATGAACATTGGTAGGATTTTTTTATTATTTTATAGATGAATAATGAGTATGCTTATATTTGTATTTGTACTATACATTTTTAAAATATTTCATTTTATATTTTAGTAAGACAAATAGTTCATCCCATAGGTTTTGAATAGTTTTCAATTTTGATGACTTTATGTGATTGGACACTAGATAAGGATATCGACACTAGTGTCCCTATATGGATGGTAGTGTTTATAAGGATTATAAAATATATATGGATATATAAATCACAATGAATGATATAAATTTATGTAGTTTATATGTGGTTTGGTCATCAAAATGATAACGTTTGAACTATAAGATAATAATTTTGGCATAGTGAGATGGTGGATACGAGAATTTCAATAGTAGAAATGTCTAGAACTAAAGGTTATAACCTTGATTGGTATTTTTCAAATTTAACAAAATAATATGTTATAAATATTTAATTTAAGTATCTACATTTTCTTTCTTTTAATCTAGTAATGGATAAGGATGATACTACTAGGTTTAAAGGAAATAAATTCACACCTAAATGTGTAAAACACACCTAGCCTTTGTTTGATCCCACTTTGAGTGTTTTTATATTTTATGAATTGAAACTAAGAGAATGTTATAGTATAAATCTATGTATATAATCTAAAATTTGAAATAATTGAATGCTTGAAAAGAAAGAGAGTAAGTACACATGTGTGTCGATGCAACCATGTTTCCCCTTGGTACTTTGACTTGGTAAAGATGATTATTTATAAATTATTGGATCTAAGAGATGTTCGTACCTAAACCTTGGAGATTTGAAGAGGGAGATTAGAAGGTATTATGTCCCCAGTCCAATGTAAGGATGAGTTATGAAACAACCATTGAGATCACTAAATCTCAATCGCATAACTCAAGTGTGAATATATAATCTAGTGAGGGTGAGTGATTTAATAAACTCATCCTATAAATTTGGAAAGGATTAATTATTTAATAAATTCATCCTTTATATAGAACCACCTATTGTATATACAAAAGATTCAATAATAGTACTTTTTGGTGCAAATGGTGCTTCCTAGTGATAGTAATCTGGAGACATAATTTATAAATTTTATAATATTTGGTGAAATATCATGGAATATGCACCTCTAATATGTCTCAAATTGAATTATATGTGTCACAAATATGAAAAAAAAAGTGTTTTAAATCTATGAAATATCGGTGTAATATATAAGATTCTGACCCAAATGTATATCTAAATCATGTAATTGTATTATATATTGTGCAAGTGTGTGGGTCATGTCTTTATGAAGTTTCCCCACTAAAATAAAGAGATACTAAGAAATGAGTAAGTGTGTATTTCATGTATTTATGACATGCCACAACTAAAATTCAGAAATTGTGTAAATGTAGAGGTCATTCCTTTATAACATGCCCCCATTGATGTACCCCACTTTTGAGGTGATGGAAATATAATCTAGTAGGTACCTTACCTCGAAAAGATAAGGTAACTATATAATCTATGTATGAATCATGTAACATATAGAAGTAACATATATATATATATATATATATATATATATATATATATATATATATATATATCAATGAAGTTATAAGTAAATAATAACATCAATCCCAAATATGCATTATATAGATCATGGCAACATCTATAAAGTAATAGTATAAGCTTAGTAAAAAATCAATCACACATACAAGAGCACTTAATATAACACAAAAATAATGGTCTAAAGAGACCTCATACAAGGGGAATATTCAAATTTCATGCAATAAAAATGAAATGACATATTTAAATTGTCCAATCAACATAGAATGACAAAGTCAAATTTCCAAACCACATACAATGTCACAGGAGCCAATAGGAAAGGAACATATTAAGATGTTCCACAAGAAAGAAAATATCAAGTAATTAAATACACTCAATAAAGTGATGATGTGAATAAATGAAGTATAAAAAATTAGCATAAGTATATCATACCAGTCCTTGCATATATGTGTTAGTTAAAATTATCATGTAATATAGCATATCAAGTACACTATGAAAGATATGAGCATGGATATAGACATGTGTAAGCCTTAGTATATAAGCTTAAACATGATAATTTAGAAATTATTATAAATGCTATGTAACATGTATTAATCATGACCAATGAAATAGATACACCTAACATGCTACATGACATGAGTAGGGAAAGGTTCAACATTTGTATGTGCATATATCATCTATCAATGGTGTTCCTATATTAGACTCAAATATGTGTGAAACATGTATTTATATATAAATGAAATGATATGTTATATACTAACATGAATAAAACAACATAGGTTCCAAGGAACTAATAGACATGGGAACTCTAAATTTTTTTGAATTTTTTGAATTTTTTTTGTATTTTCTAGAATATTTGATTTTTTTTTTAAAATTAATTTTTTTTTTAATCAAGGGATGGACAATTATCCCATCTAAGGGATGTTCATAAGGTTATCTATACTTATACTATAGTGAATCATATTGGTGATATTTCTAAGAAGCATGTATAGGTGTCATATTTAGATATGGAAAATTGGTAATGCCATGTATATGCCTTGTAGAAATATGTGGTCACAAATCATTAGTAGTTTAAGTAATGATTTTTTGAACCCATTTTTAAATTATCTTTGGTTTCTTTGGAGTAGTAGTAATTGTAACATGTTTAGTTGTTCTATGTAACTATGTATGTTGTATAGGAGTAGATGAGGATTCCATGGAATCCACTATATATCTTTAGTGAAAAGGTATCTCAAGTAGAGGCCACATAATAAAAGGGAGTTTCTATTACTTTCCCTTTCATATATGATTAAAATTATTAATTTTGATAAGTAGTTATGTAGGAATAAACGTCTATTGTTCTAGTGGATGTTCATATGGGATTTCAGATACTTTTATTACCTTGTCGATATGTATGTATTTAATACATATATGTATTATGTAAGGTAATATTTCAAGTTTATATATCCAATTTCATATAAATAAAATATCAAAGACTCATGCATATGCTATAATTGAAAATTTAGTAACCACATGTGTTGTACTAACCTATAAAGGTAAGTCAATCTCACCAATACTATGGTGTGATATCCCATCAAATATTCTAACCATTTTTGTAAAAAGGTATAAATAATCTTGTCTATAAGCCAATGAGTAAGTAAATTCATGGTACATATGTTATCACTAGCACCATTATCAATCATAATGATTTTATAGGCTTATGATCAAGGTATGCTCAAATAAATAATGAATGAACATCTAAATCATCATCTACAATTTCATCATCAACAAATGAAATAAAAGGTATCTAAACCATGAGGTATTTTTCATGTATAAGTTTCAATAATCCCATCTTATGGTTTTTCATAATGTGGTGGATGAGGATGTCCATGATATGTCATTTTCACTTCTAGGTCTTTCTTATAATGATATTGTAATGGATTGTTAAATATCTTCTAGTTTTGATGGTCACCATATTATGGAATTAAAATCCTTTGGAGGATCATTAAATGTATTATTTTTGTTATCAATAATGTTTTGTATCTTGTGTTTTAATTTATAACATCTTCTTGTAGAATACCCAAGGCCTTGGTGATAGTAAAAATATTCATTAACATCATATGGTTTTGGTAGAGGTTAATTCATATCAACCTCTATAAAAGGAGGGAGAGCTTTGAGATAACACTCCATGTTAGTGGGAAAATATGTTTAAAAGGAGTTATCATATTATTTTGACATATCAGCCATATGCTTAGTTAGTATACATGAGAGTCTGAGTCAACAACTATATTTCATTTTGAATAGATTGTGTGGATCTAGGTTTTTTTAACTAAGAAGTATATGTCAAGGTCATAATTATTGAATATTCCTTTCATGATATATTGAAACCACACACCTAAGATAGAAATATTAAAATAGGTACATATACAAGCTATGATGGAGGAGAAGAGGTTATGCATTGAATAGTTGATTTTGGACCATGCATGATAAACTAATGGATCAATGTTATGTAATGGATTGATCTATGTGTGAGTATAAATGTTTTATGATTAATATATCCAACTAATTATCAATAAATTATGTATACTTTTGTATTATTAATGACTAAATAAATAGATATAAATATTTTCTATGCATATGGTTAGTTAATCTGTAGAAGTAAATGGTGAATCTATCCAATTAAATGGAGGTAAAACATGTGAAAATTTCACCCACTAAAATGCTTATGGATAAGATAGTTATTTTGTAGATCCTTAGGATATTTTATTTCTTCCAATCTAGAGACATCATCTCTCCCTCAATTGGCCTCATAATTAGCAAGTTTTGAGAAATTAAGAACCTCTAATAATAATAATAATGGTGTGGTGAGCATGTTGTTAAAGAAAGGATATGCTCTCATGGTTACCAAGTCAAATGGATTTAGAAGAATGGTGGGATCAGAAGATATATAAGTTCACATATAAAGAGGTGAGAAGGATAAGGTGTACTTAAATAGAACTTAGAGAGCATCATCTATATGGTGATGTATATGAAATCTTTTGGTGTAAATTTCCAAGCTTGTTTGCTATGTGGTTGACGAGACTAGAACATTTTTGTTTCCAAACTAGATCTAAAACTAAAATTCAGTGGACTAATGATCTAATTGAAATATTATAGAACCTATAGGTTACTTGAGCCCATGAAACTGATCACTAGATACAAACCACTATAGAAGGATATATAACAGAATTTACAGTCTAAGGTTATATTAATTTTAAATCCACACAAGACTTATTTGTATGAGGAACTAGAAGAAAGTTTCTACAATGATTACTAATTATTATTAAGATGATGGTTATTGAAAAATACATAGTGTCCTACCCATTCATGAAAAATTAGTATTTTGGGTTCTATAAGGATGTGTGCATCTAAATATGAGATAGTGTAGAGTGATCAAGAAAGTTAGCTAATAACAACTAGATGAGGAGGCTAGATGAAAAAGACTAGAAAAAACTTGCAGATACAGAGTGAGAACTATGACAATAAAAGAGGTTAAATATATCAAGGACTTCATGAGAAACTATGGATAGAGGTAGAGTTAGAAGTAAGAGTAGAGGTTGATTAATTATAGGAGATAGAAAGGAGGAAGATTGAGTTGATAAAAGGATAGCATAGGAAAGAGTTGATGAGTGAGAAGAACCTAGGATTAGTGAGATCAAGAAGCAAGTACAATAGCTAGAGGATGTCAATAAAGGAAAGAGAATAGATAAATGTATCTTAATAGATGGTTGTAGATCATATTCACTCAAGGAGACACATTTATTCTTCACAAGAGAATTTCTTAATTTTGGAGCTCTAGTAAACAGAAGGCATAGTACTAGCTTGAATTTCCACACAAGACAAATTTGACAAAGAAAAGTTTCACCACCACAACACACATCCCTTGAGCCCATATTTTATAGAAATAACCCTATTTACACTCATCTTTAAATATTTGGAAGTTAGATAGAGTAGGATATTAAGGACTTTAGAAGGAATATTACATAACTACTAGAGTCTAATTTTTAAAAAACCACAAAAGGATTCACCAAATCATAGAAAAATTATTTAAGAAAGGTAAATACCAATTTGACTAACCTTTTGTTGATTGAAGAGGTTACTGATTAGGTATTGTAGATTAAAATTTTGATTGAGCAAAATAAATCATGAATAGACACCATTATAGAGATTGATGATGAGTCAAAGGCATTTTTATTTCCTAAGTTATCTATATCACCTTTGTGATCTTAGGTATATTTTCTATTTTTTTAAGGGTTTCCATTATTGACCAACACAATAGTACTTAGGGATAGTCCCACTAGGTCTACAAGATCATCACAAAAAACACCACCAGTGATTACTCCTCCTCAAGTGATAGCACCAATTTAGACACCATAAAGTTCTTAGGTATCAATTCCACAAATTATGGTATCATTACCATCATCTAGAGGAGGATAGATAATGCTTCCTTTATAACCAAACCTAAGTATTATGGCTTTATATCTAGGATATTTTATCACACTAGCTACATATGATGAAACTATGGATCCAAAGCAATATTTTCTTATGTGTGACATGAAATGGCAAGATAAAGGTATTGTAGATGAAAATATGAAGAAGTGTGAACTTATTGGTGCCTTGTCTTCATTGGAGTTCATGTTCTATAGAGGATTAAGAAAAATAAGTTTAGATGATGTGATAAAATGGTTGGTCACAAAGTTCAAAGTTAACGAAAGTATGACCCAAACCATATAAGATCTCCAAGAAATATGTCAAGGTCCAAGGGAAACTATTCATGATTGTGATCATATATTTTTTTATGTCATTAACAATGTCAAGTTTTCTCTAAAAGATAAAGATAAGGCCACTTGGTTTGTTGAAGGCTTGCAACTAATGATCTAGTTTTTAATAGCACACATTGAGTTCACTAATAAAGTAGAAGCCAAAATAGTTATAGTAAGAGTGGAATAGATAGAAGACTATGGGACTCTGATAGAGGGAAAAACACAACTAGAAAGAATACTTTAAGATATATTATAGAGGTTGGAGACTCCACGTAATACTAATAAATGACTTATATTGGTCTATGGTGTATTGAGTGTGTCAAGGAAGGATACCATAGGAATGAATGTCTAAAAGTATGTACCAAGTTATATTATATAGGTTGGAGACTCCACAAAATACTACTAAATGACCTAGAATTGGTCTATGGTGTATTGAGTGTGGTAAGGAAGGATACCATAAGAATGAATGTCTAAAAGTATGTACCAATTTCTATGACATTTGTTACATAGTGGGACACTCAACCACTCATTATAATTTATTATAACAATATGTAATAAACCCCCAGAGTATGTACTATAAATTTTTCAAATCTACTAATCATGAAGATAAAGATTATACAGATCTACAAGAATTGAAGGAAGACTTTACTAAAAAAATATTCATAGTAGTTGCACAACAAACACTAGTAATTTTATAAACCACTACAAGAGTAGAAACCAATATTACTAATGTAGCACAAGCTAGGTTAACATGGGCACAAAATGCACAACCATTTCAACCACAAAGATTAGCTGCTAGAGTTTAGGCTTCATAACGATTATAGTATGCTTATCAATCTACCTAGAATCCCATGACTCCTTAGTCACAAAAAGATATCTAGAATCCTCTAATAAATCAACCCCCATATGTTAGTTATGATAATCACTAATATCAGTAGGGGTAGAATTTGTCATAGCTTACTACCAACTTTGGGGCATAATAGGAAGATGGATAGGGATATCAAGGAAATAGAGGTGGATTTAGAGGTGATACCATGGTGATAAATAACAAAGATGTGGTAATGGTCCCAGAGGCCCTAATATATGTTATTTGTGTGGGGAACCTAATCATGTACAAAAAAATTAACCCATCAATCTACAATAGTAAGCTTATTATGCATATTGTTGAGTATTAAAACAATATGATACTCATAACTACCCTATTTTAGAAACACAACATAGATATCAATCTATGTGAAATGTAAATCAAGTTGGTTCTAATCCTAACCACAATTCATTTATGCAAGCAGTAATAAGAACACAATATGCATAACAAGGTTTACCTCCTTTAGAAATGCCAACCAATTTTGGCATATGCAAAGCTAAACTATATACCATCCTAAACCAGTTAAGGAGAAGGGAATCATGAAGGAAGTTGTACAAATTATATATAATATTCAGCAACAAATTTTAGTTATAGTAGATGAATCCACACTTGATGTGAAAATGTATGGATAGATTATGTGAATCATGAAACAAGAAGGAATTGTGATAACATTGTTAGACTTGATGAAACTACTTAATACTCTATGAAATGAGGATAAATCATAGAATATCACTAATCTTTTGCAAAATTTGATAGAATATACATATAAAGGAAAGGAAAGGCCTAAGAAGATGGTTTGATATGTTAAGACAAAAAAATCCATGGGATGTCGATGCTAGGGTTGATATTTAGATAGCAGGGTATGAAATACCAAATGTTGTGTTTGATGTTGGAAGCACAGTGAATATGACTCCATTATCTACCTGGGAGGTGATTAGTACACCAAATTTGAGTTACATCCCCTAACTCTTAATTTATTGGACTATGGTCAAGTAAAACCTTTAGGTAAAATAGAATATGTAGACATTAAAGTTGTAGAGCTAACTCTAAATGGTAATTTTGAAATAATAGACATGAAGACAAATGAAACACACTACCCATCATTTCTAGGGAAAAAGTGGGCCTACAATGGAAATATGACCATCAATATAGTTATGAATCAAATAGAGTCCCACCAAAATGACCATATAATCATCATTCCTCTTAATATAGATGTTAAATCTTATATAATTCCTAAGGAACCTGATTCTCCCTATGTAGCCAAAGGCAATACCTGGATGCAAATTATGAAATAGAATGTCCCATATATACAATGACATATACTAATGAATCATCCTAGATATTTTTTAGAGGAGATAATATCTAATGAAGTAAGTGGTAAATATCCCTTAAAATCTTTAAATACTTTTATAGGAGAAGAAGATGAAGTATTATCTTTGTCTGTTCACTCACCTATATAGTCTGATATAGAAATTTTATATCATGTTAATTATATAGAGTGTGACTATATTGGAACCAACCTTGAAGGTATAAGTCCATGGGATCAAGCTTCTTCTATCAGTGGTGATTTTGATACTTATATGTTTAATTGGGATTAAAATGATCATGAGATTAAACCTTTATGTATGGTCTATGTAATTGATCGGCAAATTCCTCAAAACATTTCCACTAAAGACATTAGTGATTTTATATTGTATTTCCAAATGCATGTACCAAAGGATAATCAAAGCGTAAGTTCCCTTATTTATGCATTAAAGGGATTCACAAATAAGTGGTGGGTAGCACATCACAGTGGTAGTAAAACATGGGCAAAAGTGTGTGAGTTTTTGATCACATAATTTCAATTACCTAAGGAATTGCAAAAAACATGGCCCATTTTCCATGGAGGATAGTTTCCCTGAAACCATGTTCAATAGTGCATTCAAATATGGATGACCAAAGATATTAATTCAAAGTATTGGCTTCATTATTTTATTTACACATTGAGGGTTTTTCCTACTACTTGGTACATTCATCAAGAACATCGTAGAGAGAGACAAGATTGGATCCAATTGCAAAATGATTTCATTCAAACCTTTATATTTGAAAGCAACAATCATCTTGTAAGTAATGTGTTATAAAAGATGAAAACATTTCTATGCCATGGGAGAATAAAATATCTTCATAATGACCAAAATTTGTAGATTGACAAAATGGAGGCTCATGAACTTATTCATGTTGTCACCCTAGAAGTCAAGAATAGTCAAAAAGATGCTTGGGATCTCATTGATGTTGCAACTATGGATACTCTATGTAAAATAAAAGATAAGATGGAAATTCAACCTTGTCATCATATTCAAGAAGAGCCTACTGATGATCCTAATTTAGTTAGTGATGATTTTTTAAAACTCATAGAGTTCTTCAAACTTGAGCTAGACTATGAAATATTACTTTAACCTTTAGATGATGAAGCTAAAGAAGACTGATTGTGATAGATATAATTCCTAGAACAAGAAGGTGAGTGGGTCATTATACAATCTATTCTAGAGGATGAACGATAAATATATAAAGAACCTCTAAAGGAACAAAATATGAATATAGGGTCTGAAACATCTCCCAAATTGGCACATGTTGGAGACTATTGGGAATAACAGGACATCTCTAAAGCATTTTAACTTCTCTAGGACTATGTAGATGTATTTCTAACTACATTTTAGAAGTAAAAGGGGTTGATCCTTCTTTAGGAGAAATGCATATAGAATTCAAATAAAGTGCATGACCTATTAAGAAAAGGCCTTATCATCTCAATCCTAACAAGAAGATGAAGGTTAAAGCTTAATTAGATCATATATAAATTGTAATAATAATATTTCATGTTGAAAAATTAGAATGGGTAAGTCCTATGGTTGTACATCCAAAGGAAAAAAGTGATATTCATATATGTGGAGACTATCACATCTTAAATGATGCTTGTGTTAATGACCCCTTTCCAATACCATTTATTGATGAAGTGATGGAAGTTGTAGCTAGACATGAGGTGTATTATTTTCCTAACAGATTTATTGGATACCACTAGATACCCATTGTAGCTAAGGATAGAGTTAAGATGACAGTTGTTACTGAATAGGGATCATTTGCATGCAAGGTAATGCCATTTGGTCTAAAAAATGCACCTACAATTTTTTCTAGGGCCATAGTAACTGCATTCAAGGATTTTATTCATGATTTTTTGGAGGTATATTTGGATGATTGGGTAGGTTTCTCATTATTTCAAGAACATTTTTCAAAATTAAGACACATGTTGGAGAGGTGTAGAGTTCTCAGGATTGTGCTTAACTTTAAAAAATGTGCTTTTTTCACAACATTTAGTGTTTTTTTAGGCCATGTAGTGTGTAGCAAGGGAATCCTAGTGGACCAAGTGAAGACTATAGTAATAATGATTATGACACCACCTAATTCATAAATAAAGGTGTGTTCCTTTTTAGTACATACAAGGTATTACCAAAAATTCATAAAAGGATATGTTATTATTTTAGATCCCATGGAGAAATTACTATGTAAATGTGTTCCTTTTGTATGGATAGAAGATTTTCAAATAACTTTTGTTGATCTAAAACACTAGTTGGTTACTATTCCAATCCTTATTTTTATTGACTGGGGTTAACTATTTCATGTACATGTGGATGCATCTAGTACTATGGTTGGTGCAGTGTTGGTGTAATTGGGTGAAGGAGGCTTGGACCATCCAATCCATTTTGTAAGATGAAAACTATCTATAGCTAAGAAGAACTACACCATGACTAAAAGGGAAGCATTATAAATTGTGTTTAACCTACAAAAATTTAGACATTATTTGCCTTCTACCCCATTCAAATTGTTCACAAATCATCAAGCTTCAAGATATCTCATCAATAAGCCATTATTGGGTGAAAGGATATATCATTGGTTAATGCTTTTTTAGTAGATTCATTTTTGAATCAATGTTAAAATGAGGAGGGAAAATATTAGTCCTAATCATCTCAGTAGATTTCATAATGGAAAGGAACCTGTAGATAATCCAGTTGAGTATCTTGATGCTCATTTGTTTAGAGTTTCTATTATTCCTAAATAGTTGGCTGAAATCACATAGTTATTAGAATAGGGGATATTACTCACACATTATACTAAAAAATAAAAGAAGCACCTCCTGACCAAGGATCTTCCTTTTATCATTATAAATGAATTTCTATATCACATATGGAAAGATGAGGTTCTACGATGAATCACACTAGAGAATGAATGCCCACAAGTTATAGAAGAGGCACGTCATGGCATTACTAGAGGAAATTTTATAGGAAAAGCTCTTATAAGAAAAATATTACAAAGTGGTATTTAGTAGCCACATATTTTTGAAGATGCACAACAAGTTTCCAAATAGTGTGATGTTTGCCAATGAATGGGTAAGCCCACTCAGAGGGATGAGATGCCTCTTCATCCCATAATATCATAGAAATCATTTGAGTAATGGGGAATTGACTTTTTTGGCCCCATTAACCTAACAAATAAAGTAATACTAGATACATAATTACTAATATTGATTACTTTACCAAATGGGTAGAGGTTGCTACTACACCAAGTTATGGAGCCAAAGACACTGCTAAGTTTTTATATGAAAACATTATTACTCGGTATGGATGTCCACTATGATTGGTAATTAATAAGGGTGCACATTTTTTTAATAAGACCATTAAAATACTAATAGAAGAATTTATGATTTCACATCATAAAAGCATATCATATCATCCACAAGCAAATGGGCAAGTAGAGGCTATAAATAAAGTGTTAAGTAACCTCTTGATAAAGGTATGTGATGTTAAGAGATATGATTAGGTTGACCAACTTCCTATGGTACATTGGGCTTACCACACCCATTTTAAATGTGTGTTAATATTTACTCCATTCCAACTAATTTATGGGATGGAAGCTATCCTTCCTATGTAATACATAGTGCCTAGCCTATGAGTTGCTAATGCAATGCACTTAGGTGACCAAGAATAACTTACAAATCACCTAATGGATCTCAATTGTATGGATTAAGATAGGCACTGATTAGTATGCATGTAATAAATTAATAAAAAAGAGTCAAAAAGCATGGCATGACAAAAATCTATGCACAAAAGACTTCCATTATGAACAATTGGTTTTGTTATATGAAAATCTATTCTATGCATTTCTTGGAAAACTCACCATTTGGTGAAAATGTCCCTATTTTGTTCATGATATTTTAAAAAATGGGTCTATAATCTTGCAAGACCTTGAAGGTAATGTTTTACCTAGAAAGGTCAATAGAAGTAGACTTAAATTCTATCACCATTAAAGCCACTTCACATCTAGAAAGTGTGATTCCACACATCCAAAATAGTTAGGAAAATTTAATTCATGCAAGTTCTTTGAGTTTGGTTTGCATTTTTTGTGTGATGTGTGTTTTCATTAGTTTATTATTAGAAGAGTGCATGATCAATTCCAATTTTGTAAAAATTCTTGTTAAGCATGGTCCAACTGGTCTAGCACATGTTGGATATCAAGTCATTCTAGGTGGACAAGATTTTCCATGACATCATTCACCAAAAATAAGTGTGGGTCATCTATTAAGTTTGGGAATCATACCTAAACAAGATCAAGGTTTATGATTATCAATAACAATTTACAAAAAGGAAAGTTATGGCTAAATCATGTAGGTAAGTGGTTATAACATCACTATCAGAGTTGTATGTCATAATCAAGATCATCCATTTAATAGATATGACCAATGAAAAGATGATAGAATGCCCCATTAGACATTCTTTCATATCCAAATCAATGCCACATAGACTACATTGAATGCCACATCCAAGTAAGTTAAGTCAAGCATTATATTTGAAGATCATTTATCCCATGACTCCTCTATTAATAATATAGTACAAATAAGTGTTCATCTACATTTTTTTCCCAAATAATGTTATTTCATCATGTTTTGTCTCATTATTATTACACTAAATGTAATCTTTATTTATCTTTAATATTCTTTATTTTCCCTTATATGTTCTCACTATACTCTATGTAACTATTTTATACTTCTTCACTCTATCTTGGTTTCTCTTTATTACTAGAATTAGCATAAGGGATGGTGTTTGGTCCAAGTGGTTCATCTTCATATATTATCTTTAATATTCTTTATTTTCCCTTATATGTTCTCACTATACTCTATGTAACTATTTTATACTTCTTCACTCTATCTTGGTTTCTCTTTATTACTAGAATTAGCATAAGGGATGGTGTTTGGTCCAAGTGGTTCATCTTCATATATAGTATCATTCTAATTTTGGGGTTTTAAATCAAGTATCTTTCAATATGTCATTTTTGTTTTCTTCTACTTCTACTTTAACTTCTTCCTCCTTATAACTAATCTAATTTTTTCCCTATCTTATACATAACTAATTTATTATTTTTAATATTCATATTACCTTCTACACTACCATATTCATTATCTCTTATGTCTTCCTATAGCTCCTATGTCTCCTTGTCTTCCCTCTTTCTTTTCTATTTTTCTCTTTTCGCTTCTATTTTTATTGTTTTCTACTTTTGATCTCTTCCTTTATTTTTTTTAATGATTTTTTATTACTAATACCCTTACATTATCATATCTTATATTTTCCATATAGTTATTCCCCCAACCATCATATGTGATTTTTCCATAAGTTAGGTCCTTTCAAGAATCACCCCCTTCTCATGCACCATCCCTTACATGACTAGCCCCTTAGATAGGGATAGCACACATTTTTAATATATTCCTCTCTCCAAAATTAATATGGTAAATAACCATTCTTAGATATTATATTTTCAAAATATTATAATCTCCTTAATGTGAAATAATATCCTCTATACATGAGTTAACTAATGTCCATGCAGTGCCACCAAATGTTGACATAAAATATGCTACTCGGTTATAAATATCTATTTGGTTATATATGACTTTATTTATAGCTAATTTTAGTGTGTGTTAATCCTTATTTATTATATTCATTTTTTATCCATACATTCACAGACACGGTACACAATTCATAAATATTTCTTACTATAATTCTCTTTATTCATATATATAAGTATAAAATATATGTTGCCTCTTCATATCTCTTTACTATATGCCTCTTCACTCTTTGTCTCATTATATATTCCACCTTATTCTTCTTATTACTCTCTCTTATTATTATTATTATTATTATTATTATTATTATTATTATTATTATTATTATTATCATCATCATCATCATCATCATCATCATCATCTCTACCACACCATTTTACATCATTATATAACCTTCAAAATCCAAAGGTTACATCTTTTTGCTAATGGTTACTTTTGGTAACCACTGGTTTACACTTATTTACCTTTTTAACCAAGTAGAGGATATTTACATATATATCATGGTATATATGCATTATCATTATAAAAACTATTATATATTCTACATCTAAGTGTTTGAAACATGTCATGAAGCTCTATAAGATGTTACTCTTGAAATATGATATGATTTTATCCATTGCAATGTAATATACAATATGATTTTCACCTCTATAGGCTATATTTTTAATCTTATAATTATACTGAATAATCCCACCAATAATAACCACATGTTCATTACAAAACCATGTAGGCCCCACTTTCTCTAATCATCCTATTGGCTCTCAACAAACCTAAAACTCTTTATGTATACCTAGCAAGCTCTATGATCGTAAGACTTAAATTAAACACTCAAATAAAATGAGGTGGGTTCAAGCAACCACTAGCTCAAATGATAAATCCTAACTCTTAGTAGGGTTAATATTGGACCCTATGTAATTATGGCTAATCATAGGCCTTAGTTTACCCCTTAAGTCTTAATTTAATTATATTTTAATGTTAACTTACATTTCTGGAAATTTATTAGAAGTGAGATCTCAAGGTATTATCATAACCTCAAAAATTTTATAAAATATATGTTATTAACTCTTTGAGGATGGATCATTCCATCTCTACCATTAGATCCCTTATTTCTCGATCGTCAAATCAAGACAAGATGAAAGAACCCTATGATTCCTTAATGAAGGAAATAAAGGGTTAAACTTCACTTTCAAAGTTTAAAATTCATATTTGGTGAAGGAAAAATAAGGTTTTGAGGATGACTTATCCATAGTCATCCCTCTCCACATTTCTCACCCTTGGATGACACCCATTAATGGGGTCACCAAGATTTTAATCTTTTTTTTAGTTTCATTTCAATTTTCTACCTTGATACAAGGTTGATTAAGTGGATTTTTCAGGTACCCATCTTCTTGGAATTCTTCCAAGATGTCTTAGGCTCTCATATTTTTTAAAATGGTGTTTGGTAGCTTCATGCTCCTCTACAGCCATTAATGGGCACCAATTTCCAATTTATTAAGAAAGTGCTAATTATTTTTAGTTTTGGTTATTAAAATTACTTTTACATATAATAGGATTAAAAACTAATAGGGGTTTATTTTAGTTCAAATTATCCTAGGGATTTTAGGAACCTTAAAAAACCATTAAGTCTAAAAATGTCTCTCTTTGAGAAATACATCATTACTTGAAAATATAAGGTTTTGGGGCCTAATAATACATACATGTATAAGAGGGAAAAAAATTAATGGGTGGTCCATTTTGGGTCACCCCACCTATAGACATCTTATTCACAAAAAATGGCTATATAAAAAAAAACTCAAGTGTGTTTAAAATTTATATTTTAAGACTAAAACCAAAGTCAAAAATTTATAAAATTCATATAGAGTAATAAAATAATATTAAAATTTAACAATTTACAACACATTTTGATTTAATGACTACAATTTAGGCTTAGGAAGTAGTCAACAGAGTTGACCACCCCATTATTAAATAAAACTAGTATGGGTTATTTACATGGCTCTGACTACCAAACTTGATAATTATGGTGACATTGACATGGCATAACTAATAAAAATGGTAGTGGTCTATTCAACATAACCATGATATATCAATCTTATCAACCCTTAGCACTTAACTCACAAGTTGAGTATTCAAATGGGAGACTATTGGCTTAATCTTTTGCGTACCCTATGCAAATACTTCTACCCTAAAAGAAATGGAATGTGTAGTTATAAATTTTTCCTACAAATAACCTAAATTCAAAATTTTCCCATGGGTTCTAGATAACCCATAAAATCATGAAAATAAATCCTAGAGGATCATAAACTTATGTGTTTTCATCTAAAATTATATATATTTCTAAACATTCTATTTTTCATGAATTAATTATGGAAATTAGAATCATTTGATAAAGTATTTTGAGGCCATTTATGACCTTTAACTTCAAATTTTATTTAAAATTAAAACATGGCTCCTAAAATGATTCTGTAAAATGTTATGAAATCATGGTGGATTCCACTATGTAATAAAATTATTTTCATAATATTTAGTTGAGATATATTTATTAAAAAAAATACAAAATTAAAACTATACCTCTACAGCCTAAGTGGGTTACAAGTGATTTCAAAATTTTAAAGAAAAAAATGATTAATTTTCTTTGGACTATGTATTATTATTATCACAATATCATTTCACACATAACACTCCTAATTTAAATAATCCATTGAATAATAAAGTATAATTTAACATTTTTTAAACAAGAGTATAATAATGAATGCCACAATGCTTTGCAAACTCAAATAAATTACCTTTTATTTCTCTTTATCAAAACTTATATACTAAATAAATTAAATTTTCATGGCTTCCAATAGCCAATCAAAATTTACATAAAACTTTAGAAGAAAAAGGTGAAAACTAGTCTTCAATTCAATTATCCAAGTAACCCACATGGCCAAACAAAGTAGGGGCTCACCTCCCATCCATTAATATTGTAATTAAGTGAATTCCTCAAGGATCCTCCAAGCCAAGGACTTCCATATATAAGAATAAGTAGTACCAAAATTTTTGAGTTAAGTTAAAGTAAGGGTAAAAGAAAGTGTCAATATTAACTAAATGGTTTATCCTATTAATCTTCCCTACAAAAAATGATCTCCTAACTAACAACCGATAAAGGAAAAGTTGAATCCATTTAAATAAACACACAAATCAAAAGAATTTGAAGTAGAAAGAAATAATAAGAAATATCAATATCACAAAAATCATTATCTCCCATGTGGATGATAATCTATACTCTATTCTAAATGGGCTAGGAAAATGAGGACTTTGGGATGTAACCCATTGTCCAAATCCTTCCCCCATTGCCATGGGAGGAATTTGAAATTTTTTGGTTTTCCTATTTCCCAAAACCCATATAATGTGTCATGTATTATTAATTTTTAACCTTTATCCCATGCCAAACCACTACCAAATAAGGCACAAATCAAACCCAAAATACAAGGCCATTTTGGTAACATAACAATATAATTTCAAGTCAATAATGAGGATTTAAAAGGTAAGAATAAAAGGATTGACTTTACTATGTCCAAACACTTAGAGGGATGTAAAAAAAAAGGGTGGATAAAATCCTAACCATATAAAATGAATAGTGACAAAGTGTCAAGCCAAATGGCCATGCTAACACTTTAAAAAATTCAAACACTAAGGGAAGAAGAAATTTTATATATATATATATATATATATATATATATGAATACATTAATAGGTGTGGTTAGGTATCCTACCTTTGTTCCTCTTCTTGATCCTATGTAAAACTCTTTCAACTATCCTTTCTACAATAAATTCTCATCTCCTTCAAGATCATTCCTCCTCTTCTCTCTCAATCTCTCTAAAAAAATTTAATGTAAAAACATTCCTTTAAGGAAATCTTCCCATTCTCTTATAGATAAATAACTAAACTCAATGACAAATGGGAAGGTGACACTTTTCCTTCCCATTCCTTGGCCCTTCCTCCAAGAGTCTTCTTGTGCATTTACTTATCTTACAAACCCATGTGGGTAAGCATGGATTTCTTATGATCATTAATATACCTTCATTTTTTTATCATAACACATGTCATAAGTTATCCTAAAATATATTTTAAGACTTCAAAAAAGTTCCTAGCCCCATATTTTGGTCAAAGGACTCTAAACTTAAACTTACATAGAATATATAAATTTTCCACTTTATACAACTTTAAAAACTTTGATAGTTTTGGAAAGTGAAAACACAATTTGAATCTTGATTCACCTATTCAACTAACTATAATGTTAAATAACTCCTAATACATGGGTAAAGGGTGAATTAATGGTGTTAGGTGTGTCCAAAACTCCCATGTTTAAAACTAAATAATACAACATGACTAGGAATAGATTTTAATTAAGTATGACATGTAGGACACTACTCATTTAATAAATCTATTAAACTCATGATTAGTATATTCCCAGTCCCCTCACATGGCATCCTATGATCTTGACATCATTGCACACATTATTATACCCTAGGATAGTCAAAATAACGAAATGTAACAATTTCAAGTAGCATGCATCAACTCATAGTGCATACATAAAAAATGTCTATAAACACAACATCTTAATATTGTAGTAAGGTAATATCATCATGTAAAAATTATATCATCCATATATTCAATTAACATGGTAATTAATTACTAGCTCCATTGGAAATATCATACAATCATGCATCTCAAATAACAAAATGAAATCATCTAGATCTAATATCATATTAATAGTACTCATGTAATAAAAAAAATACATCATATAAATAAAATCCTAAATATAAGTATAATAATATAATAATTATCATCTTGTGCCTCAAATGATAAATCTAATATGACATATTAGGAAAATTAAAATATAGTGTAAGGTCCAAAACTAACACTTTAAAAATTGGGCCTTGCACATTTAACCTAGGAGATGAACTTATTTATATTTCAAGGGATGGAACATCCATAGATAATAAAATAAAATGGAAAAATGTCCTCAAAATAGTATATCTAATTATTATACAATAAGAATGGAGCTACATTTTAATAATGGGGGAACATAATGAAAATAAAAACAAAACCAATACATCAATTCCATAATATGATGCAGTTGTTTATACATATCTTTCTAAAAATACATGAAATTATTAAAATGACGTGTAAATTACAAATTTAGTTACTCAAATATAGCCCAATAACATAGCTCTAGATGTGTGGCATCTTCATTTAATGTTGATGATGAGTAAAAATAATATGCTAGTGATATATATTTGCACGGTGACAATGAATAATAATAAGATCAATTTAATACTAAAATTAAATAGATTATAATTTAAAATAAGGGTACAATAACAAAATAGATGGATATTACACATTGTCCATGGCATATAACATTTTCACAAATTGATCCAGGATATACATGTGACAGCATCATTAATGAGATCATTGGTTAGCATGAGCATACTCAAAAAGATTAAAAAAATTACATACATACATCCATACATATACATACATACATAAATGTGTGTGTGTGTGTGTGTGTGTGTGTGTGTGTGTGTGTGTGTGCAACGGCATATTTATGTAATGTATATGTATGTATGTATGTATGTATGTATGTATGTATGTAAAATATTTTAAAAACCAAAAATTAGGACCTATGCATGACATGTGTTTTTAGTTTACATGACTCATTTATTTCATTTATAATATACATATTAGATTGCATATTCATTCTATACACATTTTATTTTCACGGTATACATGAGTGGGATGAAAGACATAAAGGTTACATATGACATTATTGTTTAGATGTAGAACATTCTTGCACCTAGGTTCTATCTTTCCACATTAGAGGCATACCTACACTAGGGGCATATTGGTACATACTTATAATTTAAATATATTTAAGACCATTCCATTGATTATATGAGCTCTGTATATTGTTTACATATGACTTGTTCTTATGTATATTATTTAGATTGATACATTCTATGGATAGTGTACTTTACTATGTGTGATGATAATATGGATTGCCCTTAGTTATTATATTCATGTTTGATGTTTATGAATATTACATGGTGTGATACTTGATTTATATTACACTATGTAATGATTATTTTTCATGACATTTCATGACCATTGTGTTTTACATAGATTAATCCATGAGTAACTATTGATGGTTGTTATATTGGGTGATTATTCATGTGTGTGGCATTGAGTATTATCTTATGTTATTTTATTAGTTTATTTATTATGTTGTCATGTCATGGATCATTTATGTTTAGGATCCTCTACTCTATCTCATGTACATGTTATCTATGTCAGGTCATAGTCATGATGTGTCTTAAATTCTTGTGTTTGTGGGGATTTTGACATTATGTGCATATGTCAGTACATAGATACATTAATTTTTATATTGTTTTTTAATGATTCATATCATTTATTTTTTGATTTATGTGTGATTCCATGATTCATAACATGATTCTTCTACATGTATTAATACTCAGTGCTTATATCTATAATGATAATTACTATGATGACTTATTATACATGCCTATTTTAATATCTATCTTAACATTCAAATTGTATGGCTTATGATACATGTTTCATATTTTCATGAATGATATAATCTATCTATGATGACGTAATGTAATCATGTTATAACACATGCCTTGAATTATTATATCTTTGGTATATAACATGATGTGTATAGCTATTCTATTTTAATATAAGTGATTTCTTAGACTACATCCATCACCTCAAAATAGGGCATACTAGTGGGATTTTATAATATCTTTAGGTCTTGACATAGATAATTCATATTTTAGATCAAATTACATGGGTCAAATTATTAAGATGAGATAAATTATGATTTAGATTGGGATAAATTGATAAATTCACATATGCATGCATAAGTTGGAAATTTTATAATATCAAGTGACAAATCATATGCCATGTTGACACATATTACATGGATCAAATTATATATATATATATATATATATATATATATATATATATATATATATATATATATATATATAATTACATGGGTTAGATTGATCATGTTATCATATTTTTTAGACTAGACATAATGATATAGATTTATCAAATTTTATATTATATGGATCATGTTATGGGACATGAATGTTTTGCATGCATGCACATTTTTATTTATATGATGGTAATGAAAGCAACTACATAATCACTTTAAGTCTAAAATCTTCTTATATCAGCTGATTTAAAGTTTAAATTTTACATATTACTTAGATTGGGGATCTATCTTGGCATACAAACTTGGTAAAAGTTCCATAAATAGTGTTATGATAAAATTTTACATTTTAATTGGGCATAATCATCCCATTATCTAATGACTTCAGAGGGTGGCTCAATTCAAATACTCATTAGTGTATTCATTCTTTGCTTTTTCATTTCAAATATTTCAAAGTTCTATATGATTTTAAACTTAATGTCATGATTGGACATTTATTTTTGCATATTTCTCAAGTTTTGAATGGAGTAAGCTAGATATTCATGAAATATCTAAAGACATCAAATATGGTTACACTTAGCTACTAAAGTTCTTAATTTATTTTTTAATCTAGCATTTTTAATACTAGATTGAAAGGGGGTATTTATAGACACATAAATTTGGTGTTAGACACTTCAAAATATAAATTTTGGCCAATCCTTAACATACATGGTGCATACACAATTGAGTCTTGATCACATTTTCTCTTTGACATTTTATTCATTAATAAGTCTAGCCTTCTTAATTTTCCATTATTAAGATATAAGATCTCCTTAGCCTATTTCTAACTATTTCATTATCCTAAATAGATTTTGCCATTCTCCATACCATTATTTTATCCATCATGGACAATGTTAAAAATAGTTTTATGAAACTAGATATTGGTACTATCTACCTTCATTGGTAGTCCCAAGATCTCCAAATGTCTATTTTTTTAGTTAAAACCCTTCCCCTGGGTTGGGCCACACATTTTTTATTTCCATTATGGATGGAAATTTCCAAAATAGTCTTTTATATAAACACATTAAGTCTAAGTTTATTCCTATCTAGCACCTATCTAGATATCACTTGGAAAACTACTTGTGCATTAAGGAATGCATATGCACATACTTGATGCATTATATTAAAGCATACAAATCTAAAAACCTTTCAAAGGAATAGAGACTAATCCAAGTCTAAACACCTAAATAAATGTGAAATTTTAAAATTTTCAAGTGTCAAAATCCAAATAGGTTTCATACATTCTAATGGATTGATAGTGATCAAACATACACTTAGGTGGGATAAAACATTTATTTGTATCCCTCTTTAAAGTATTGGAACATATTCAAGCATCAACCAATCAATGATTTGTGGTTGGATTTGTCTAACCCATCTTTCTATCCCTTTTTATAGTCCAATCAAAGTGTACAAAGTAGAGCTAGGATTTCAAGATGATGTAAGATAAATATAAATATGTGCATAGGATTAAACATTTAAAATTATAAAAAAAACTTAATAAGCATGTGCAATGCTTTGGGATAGAACAAACTAGTAAAAATATATAATACAATATTATTATATAGTGGACATTTTCAGTAGAAACATGTATTTTAACATTACCAGGGCCATCTTGATAGATTTTAACAATCAATATCCTAATCTAAATGGTCATAAAGATATTGTAGATAGTTCTAGGTTATTATACACAAGATGATATCATAACATAATAGTGAGCAAGCTAAGTACCCTATCCTATTTTTATTTATATAAATATTAAGCTCAATCTTAATGTTATTTTTACATTTAGATATACATAATTTAGGATATATTTTATATAATATGAATATTCTATAGTTTGCCTTATTTAGATCACTAAATCCAAAATAAGCTAAAATAAAGAGTCAGTACAAAATGGTATACAACTTATCAAGTGGGTCTATTATAGTTGAAAAGGTACACAGGTAGTAAAATGAAGTACATAGGCCATGGCTGATAAAAGTGTAAACATGGGGAGAACTAACTTGATCAAGGTCGAGTTAGTTGGGAGAAATCTTGAAACTAGGAAAAATAGGTGGAAAGTAGAGAAAATAATAATAGATGAGGATAGAGGAACTAGATAATAATATATTAAGTGAAAACAAGTATCATAAGTGGTCATAAGACAATAATATCTTGTAAACTACCATGAGTTGACCCAACCCTAATCCAAGTGAAATATTTAGGATGTATACTCAAAGAGAAATATACATTAATGAGTCTTGTAATAGAAACTATTAGTGAGTTAAAAAAATAGGTGTATGCATATGCCTCACCCAAACCTCATCATGTGTCATAACAGTGTAATGTGTGATGGTGTTTTGGGATATAAACATGAAAGATAAAATCAAGGTTTTAAATATATGTTGATAAAATTAGATAAATGAAAATAAAATAAGACATAATTACCTTCAATTATTTGGTTGGAATGAAAATAAATGATGTACAATAAGAGAATAGTTCAAATATGACTAGTAAATTAGGCATGTAAAAATTTTGATGCAAGCTACCAAAGCTCTATTACAACTACTTGAGAAGGCCTAAAAAATAAAATAAAAGTCCAAATTTCTAATAAAATATTCCGTTAGTACCACAAATTTTCATGTGATGCTAGGATTATAGTGCTTCATTTGGTTCATAAGATAGACTTGCATAAACAAAGATATGATCAAAAAAATGAATTTAAAAGAAAAAAATAAAATTTTCAATTTTTTCAAATTGAACTATAAATAGATAAAAAGAAAATCATTTAAAAATTTTATATTCTAATATTTTGAAAAATCTAACAACCATTTCTAATGAAAAAAGATGGTGGCTAGAGTAAAGAGATGTGGATGACATGGAGGATGTGGAGGATGTATTATTATAGATATAAAATAATATAGGTAATTAACATTGGGATGGGTGTATAAGCTATACCTAGGAAAACTAAACACCAAGGCAAATCCATACAATAGAATTTTCCCTAAGAGGTGTCAAATCAAAGAGAAAACTTCAATGGTTAATTACTAGGTCCTAGATTAGTGAAAAATGAGGCATAAGTATATATTATAGGCTAAATAATAAAACACCACCATAAAATAATAGTAGTAGCCTTATCTATATAGCTATGCAAAATGGAAATCATTACAATATTGAAATAGTTGAAAGTTATAATCTAATATAGTATAATTAAGTAAGCCATTATAGTTAAGTATCAATCAAAGAGTTTGGCCAATATAATTATATTCTAAAAATAAAATATGGATGATATAATAAATTAAAAAAATTGATGGGTTGATACATTTAATCTAATGACTGAGGCAATATAATATAGACTCTGTAACTGATACATTAGAAATACTAACAATTGATGTAGTCTAAAAATTAATATATAGATGATATAGTTAAGTAAGATGATCAATATAGTGTCAAAATTATATATTGATAATACATTTAATTAACATGGTCAATATAGTAAAATTTTAAACACATGACCAATACATTTAATTATAATGGTTGATATTCTTAATATTTATGGTTTTAATTAAATTTTATAATTTTACTTGTCTTTTACTAATTTGTATCTAGCTTAAGACTGATTAGGATTTATTTGTTATCATTTTATAGGTTTATATGAATTAAAAACCATGGTATAAGATATATGCATTATGTTTTCTTTATATGATATCTAGATTATCAAATCAAGATAAATCCATACTAATTAATCTAGACTTTGTAGGGATTATTGATATGTGTGGGGTATCATTAAATGTGTATTTGATGGTGATGTTCCTACATGATTGGTAGAGGAGTATTAACACCTTCATATGGGATGAGAATTTGGATAAAGTGAAATTTGTGATTACCCTAGAGGATGTTCATGTTATATTGCACCTAGCACTAGAGGATACTCCCATTATATATCATGCACTAGAAGGAGTTGATAAAATAAAATAGTTGGCTCAATTTGATACTAGGTCTAATAGATATGACCATTGATCATGCATCATGTTAATTTTTATTTTTATGTGTCAATTAATCTATATATATATAAGGTGATTTTGGGATTTATGATTGTAGACATCCATTTTTAGCACTTTCATCTTGAAATTACAAGTATGAATGACTTCCCACAATAATACACAAACTAGACCAAATACCATTGAAACACTATAATTCATCTACACACATCATATGTAGCTCTTGAAGTGTATTGGTGCATCCTTAACTATGGAAATACATCATAGCCAAGTTTCAACTTAATTTCAATCAATGTAAATCAAATTTTCACTTTACAATCAATATTTTGGGGTAATTAACTGGAATGAATATTCAAATTTTGATATTTCATAAAGCACTTTAAAAATTGATTAAGATTAATTAGCCTAAACAAATACAATTAAATGTATAAGTATAAATTTCATAGAAATGGGCTAATATCTAATTATGTCATATTCAAATATTCAACAAATATTTGAATCATTACATCATCTAGAAAGTTGTAAAGCACTAAGTAATTAGCACAAATAAATATCATGATTAAGATAAGCCATACCTCATTAATGTAACCTCCTTCCTAAATATTTATTGCATTTACCTCTAAAATTGAATTGAATTATATCCACTAATATTGGTTTTCATCCAAAGGTCATAGTCAATTTATAAAACTTATAAATAGAAGGGTCACCATAGATATTTCAAGAAGATTTTTGTGCAAAAAACTCTAGAAATCCATCAAAATATTAACCTATTTTCTTTAAATTGACCTCATCCATTTTAGATAGTTCTTGGAGAGATGTTTATGAGTTTTACACCATGATAGTGATGAATACTTTAAGCTATACATCTAGGCATAATCATGTATATGATCCATCTTTGAAGGAGATTCCATGAGAAAGGTATAAGCCTACTTGGTAATTCTTTTTATTTGTTCTTTTTTTCATAAACCTTACCCAAACTAAGCAATCATGTTTGGGAGGTTATGTTTTGTGATTTTTTTAATATCTTGCATACTAACACAATAAATTAACTCTCTCTTATAATTATGGTTTACTTTTATCACACCCAAGGGGACCTCACACCCTATAAATATATTTTAAGGACTTATTAGTATTATAATTTAAAAATTATATCACTTTTTAACCTTGATTTATTATATTTTCCTCTAATTTTTTTGTGTTTTGTTTCCTACAAAATGGTAAGATTGAATTGTATATCAGTGAGGTCACTCATGTGAATAGTGAGTTTAAACTTTAGATTGGTATTTTTTCCTTTTATTGTCTTATGTGCTCTCATTGTGTTTAATCAGATCAGTAGGATTGACTTGAGATCAATGAGTTTGACCTATAAATTGGTGAGATCAACCTGCTAAATAGTGACTTTGCATTACTAGCTTCACTATGTTTTTCTTGAGATTAACTAGATTGACTTGAGATCAATTAGAATGACCTAAAACTCAATGATATTGGCCTACTGAATGGTGACTTCACATTACTAAATTCATCATTTTTTTCTTTAAGATCAACAAGATTGACTTTAGATCGATGATATTGACATTACATTAGTGAGAATGACCTACTAATTGATGAAATCATACAAGGTAATTACATTTTTTGTGATATTATTTATTGAAAATGGTGAACTCACCCTAAAAAATGGTGAGGACATCCTGATAATTAGCAAGGTTGCCAGACTATTTCTTTGATTCACTATAGAGCAGTGACCTTGATCTACAAAATAACAAGATTGTCATATAAAATGGTGAGATCACCCTATGTACTTTTTTAGGGCTTATAATTGAAAAATTATAACCTCCTTTAATTTCCAAGAATCATTTTTCAAACTCTTAAACTATTTCTTAAAAGTTTTTAAACCTTCATATTTATATTTGGTGCTTAAAAAAAGACCCTAAATTTCATTTGGTGCTCCAATAAAACTTATATTATTTTCATTTTTGCTTAAGTATTAGTGATTACTTACTTTATTGCTTACCCAAAAGGTTTTTTGGAGTATGCTCTTCCCTCACCCTTTCATGGGGCCCTAAGAAATAGAAATAAACACTCCTTTCCTTTATTTTATTTTATACTATGTAGGGTGAACTTCAACACCTTCCTTCAAGTTTGAAGGGCATGTAAATTGGGACTTCATTCCCTAACACACATACCATCCACGTTATCAAATGGGGTATACAAACTGAGGCTATAGTCAATTGGTATTTTATTAAAATGTCCCTTAGAGCTTGAATTTTCTAGTATCACTTCATTGAAATCATATATATGGAGTGGTCAAAAAGGGACTAGACCCTTTAATGAATACCCTATTAAGTCTCAACATCTAATTGATGAATTTGTACCCTTTAGGGACCATATATAAATCCAAATGAAAACTCTAAGATAGAATCCTCTTTTTCCACTAAATTCTCATTGATGTATGGTGCAAAATTATCACCCCCTAAAGATTTCCTTTACGTATAGACCTTTGAGAGAGGAGTGGAATTAAAACACCACCATAATTAAATTTAACTACTTCATGAATCCATAAATTTTTAAATTCTCTCAAATGAAAGTATATCAAAGGATCAATTATTGTATCATAAACATGTGTCAATTTTTAAGGTAGATTCATGATACTTGTGTGTTTATGCTTGATCATCATGTCAAAACCCCATTCATATTCAAAACCACATCCAAAAAACATGTCAAGTTTCAAACCTAAAAATTTGAAACATGTCTACACTTATTTACACACTATGATGTTATGTCATCCACATTCCAAGCCAGCCTTCTCACATTTCATGGTGTTACGCCTTCTAATTGGAACAAAACTATTTCCATTTGGCATTGTTACATTTTCCATTTCTATTTAGGTCCAAAGTTAGTTTTTTTATGTCAATCAAATTATAAATTCAAATACAAATTGACCTAATCCTAAATTCAATTCTAAAGTTAAGATTAAGGCCAACCAAGGTCAAACATTCAAAGTGGGTCAAACACTTCTTAAATATAAGTGTTATTTTAGACATGTCTAGATACACTCATATTGGGGCCTCTTATAAACCTAGCTTCAAGGAAGAAAAAATTTATGATCCATTTGGATATCTTAAAAATTCTTAAAATATATAAAATGGGGAGAAACACCCAACCATGTTTAATTATTTCCTTCCTAATGTTAGATCTAGTCAAAACCAATTTGAAAATCAACTCTTAGAAGATAAAGATGAATCCCTTTTAAGGTTTCTATAATCTAGAGCTAAGCTCCAACTTAATTTTCCCATGGAGTAGTTACGTAGTCTTATTCAAGTAGAGGATATACTTCAAGATTTAACCACTATCCAAAGTTAGCCTCTTACCCAAACTTCAAAATGGATTATTGCATCATCTATAAAAGGGAAAGGCCAACTTATTGACCCATCCTAACATGGAAAAATTATTGATTCCATGAAATAAAAAATTAATAAATGTTATATAGATCAACTTGTAGTTGATTTTATGACTTCTCTATTTTTAAATTCATTTAATAATACTTCATTCACAAACCAAAACTAGCCACTCAAAAAACCACAAGAATCTTTATCTAAACCTACATCTAATGTGGATATATTATCTCCTTCTGAATAGGTAATCCAATGAATGTTTTTCAACAAGTTATACTTGATATGAAACATGCTTTATTCAATCACTAAAATTCATTTTTAATGTGTAACAAGTGCCCAATAATTTTCAATAGCAATTTTCAAACAATCCACCACCATAGTAAGTGGTGGGTAATTCATAACACACATTTCCTACCTCTTCTAATTTATAGAAACAATATATTATTGGGAACCATCAATAGATTTCATTTAATTCCCATTAGTAAATTCCTTAAAATTATCAATAACTTTCCTTACTTTCATAATAAGTGTATGCTCATTAGCAATATATTCCTTAAAATCAATATCACTTTAGCAATTCCAATCCAAATTCAAGCCAATAATAAGTCTTTTATCAAACTTATAATTTAGGTTATAAGGTGAATATCCCTAACGGAACCACACAAATGGGATCTATTCCTATTTATACCAATTCCAACCAAGCCCATCAATCCATGAATACCTAGTAAAATAGCCTCCTTCAATCGAAAATCACTCCTAACATCCAAGAATGAAATGCAATTAAAGAAATAGTTTAAGGACTTCAAGAAAGAAACCATAGAAAAAATTATAAACTTGAAAACATTTGCCCTTACCCTTTCACCTAATTTTTCTTAAAGTACCTTTCCCACCTCATTTCTAACTACCTAAGTTTGACAAGTATAAAATGAAAGGTGATCCAAGGGATCATTTTCAGGCATTATTTATTATGTGCCAAGAGATAGCTTTCAATACTATTTACTTACTTCACTTATTTCCATGTAGTTTTGGTGGTAAAGCCTTGTATTTGTTTCTCAAAATTCCAAAAGGATCAGTCACTACTTTTGATGACCTATTAGAAAATTTTGGTAAACATTTATCCTACAACATATAGAATAAGTTGACCATGGTTAATTTTTATAATGCTAAACAACATGGTGAATAAATATTCTAGACATTCTTATAAAGATAGGGGGCCCTAACTAGTTATTTTTGACACAATTTTTCAAATATATAGTTAGCTAGTATTTTTAATCAAAACCTAAATGTTGAGGTCACCTACAATCTAAGACTTCATTGTGTAAACACATTTGAAGAGATCATTGATAATGGGTGAAAATTAAAAATGCGCTTGTTGATAAAGATATAGTTGATATATACTCTCAATCTCATCCACCAACCCAGCCTCAAGCACCAATTCAATCAATCATTATTGAAAATATCAAGGCCTTTAATAAAAATAATAATGTGGTTGGTAACATGGTTATGGAAGTAGGACATGTACAAATGGAGCAATCACCACCTACCCAATATGCCCTTCCCAATCCACCACTCACCTTGTAAAGTGTAACCCCATGAATGGGATAGTTTCAAAATGGATTTTTTAGTGATCTAGGTGAGCCCTTTAAGTTATTATTTCAAAACTTGGTTGTGGCTAATATGATCATTTAACTAATCCAAAATCCCTTTCCAGAGGGACAACCTAAGATAACATGGTATCGAGTGAATGAGTTACATGATTATCATCACATCAAAGGCTATGAAATTTATATATGTGTATAACTGAGGCATTTCATCCAAGATATGATTGAGAATGGAGAAATCAAGTTAGAGAAGAATGCTATTAATACCTATTTGAACATGATTATCTATAAAGATCCCTTAATAAATCAAAATAATCAGTAACAAAAGAATAATCATAATCAAGCAGAAGGATAAAATAAGAATCAATCCAATCATAGTCTAGATCATGATGTCCAAGCCAATCGAATTAGTTATTGTAATGTCCCATATGATTATGGTATTGTCGTAGGATGTGTTACTAGTAACTACATTTATACTATTAAGGTCACTTCTCATTCACCATCTAACACTCATTATAATGTTATCCCTTATATTTTAATACCTCCATATTTACCTTTAAGTAATTCCCCATTGATTCAAATTAACTTAATTATGCCTTGGCCTTCACAAATTACTATTCCTAGACATTTCCCCAATTCCTCTAATTCAGGTAACTCTTTCCCAAATAAAAATTACATGATAACAAGATGTCCAAGATTTAATCTCCAAGGCCCTTCATATTCCTCCAATACCAATTCCATTCAAGGCTCTACACCTTTTGAATCTAATCTATTTCACCTTTATATTGATAATAAGTATGATATTTGTGAACATTTATGCAAAACACCTATGTATATTTCTATCGTGGATCTCTTGTGTACATCAAAAGTTCATAGAAAAATATTAAATGATTTTATTCAAAAATCCAAAATACCTAATTACAATGATTTTACCTAATTTTAAGTTCTTATGGGGAATGTATCCCTAGGTTAGTATCTTATATTTGATCAAAGTGATATGTCATTCCTTGGTCCCTTGCAAAATAATACTTTGTACATTGAAGCCATCATTTCCCACCACAAAATCAAGCGAGTTCTCATAGATAATGGTTTAGGACTGAATATTAATTCATTAAATTTGATCCAAAACTTATGATATAAATAAATAAACATTTAACTAGACACTATCATGATCAAATCCTATGTTAATGCAGAAAGGGAGTCTCCAGGTAGTATTTGTTTGCCTGTCATTATTGTGCATGTCACCCATGACACCCTTTGACATGTAATTGATATAGATTTTCTATATAATTTTCTTATTATTCATATTTATATCCATTAATTACATTTAGTCCCTTCCATGTTGTACCCATGTATAAAATTTCCTTGTTTTGGATTGCAAGTCACTATTCCTAGTCATTTACAGCCATACCAATATTGTAAAAACCGATAAGCCAAATATGGGAAGTAAAATTATTATTATAGGACTTAGCTTATAGACAAAAAGAATAAAAAATAGTTATTTAATATCCTAAATCTAATAACATTAACAAAATTAAACTTGCATCCACTTATTTTGATCCACCTCCTCTAGATATTTCATCTCACTTTACTTTAAGATACATGAATTTTTGCATTTAGCATCTAGATTCCTTTCCCCATTGTTAAACTACCCAAATATCACAAATCCCATGAGCGACCCAACCCTACCTAAACCCCTAATAGGCCCAATATGATGTGGTAAAATAAGGTCAACTCTTATTAGTGGGAACCACTAATGTTTGTAAAGGCTACATCACCAAACTAAGATCAACCTACCAGTTCTAAAGGGTCTTGGTTATATGGAAATGGTTTTTCTATGTGATTTAAAAATACAAATTAACCCATTCATAATATACAATCATTTAAATCATGTATATAAAGGCAAAGACCTAGGGAGAATAATAAGGCATTCTTGAACCCATCCCTAGAGTAAAGCATACACAAAATTGAGGTCTTGGATTCACATTGCTTGGAGGTGTCTTCTTGGATTTAAAGAGTGATACTACTTTCACATTTTATAATGAAACTATTTCAAGTGACACAACATCTAATTATATCATATACAATTATCTTTTAAATACCAACTTATTTGATACCATCAAAAACTCTTGGTAATGACACAACATCTAATTATATCATATAAGATGAGTTTTTCAATACCAATTCCATTATCACTATCACAACCCATTTTCCCATTTTCATCCATTATCCCAATCTAATAAATTATTTCCAACAAAATTTTATTATACCATTAGATGAATTTTAGAACAAAGAGTCCATTACTGAGTTCACGGTCTCAGAGATGGGTTACTAGTTAGCAATAATAAACAAGGATTTAAATCAATATTGGACCTTGTTTCCTAATTTCAAGAGAAGATGAAATTCCTTGGTAAAAAAAATCATAAAACATCAATATATTTTTGGTGAAAACTTGTTTGAGGTACCATTAGATCAGTAAAAAAGTAAATAAAAAGACAAGTCCATTGGTGAAAACCTATTTCAAGTGCCCTTAGATGAATAAGTTTGATCACCTCTTTAGGAAGATCAGTTTCCTCCAAGTCCAAGTATTATAGTTGTATATAACATTAGTTCTAATGAATATAGAGTCTTTGATTAATTGGTTTAATATTTTCTAGAATAATTTGTTAATTGGCCAGTACTAGACATGGTCGATTCTAATTCTTATTACATGGATGATTCTTATGGATCACAAATAGCCAAATAAGATTAATTTAATTCATTAATAGCTACTATACAATATGGTCTTATAATCCTTATGGAATATACCATGGATTTAAACATTGGAACTTATAATGATCCAATTATTATTCAATTTGGCACATCCCTCACTATTGAGGAACACAAATTTATTTTTTTAATTTTAAAGTACATTGACTTCTTTGTATGGTATTATGTAGATATGCTAGGGTTGGACCTTTCTCTAGTGGTTCATCACCTTGTTGTGCATCTTGATTCTAAAATATCAAATAAAAGGTATATAAAATTCATATGTGCATTACTATCCTGGTTAATAAAGAGTAAGAAAAACTATTAGGAGAAATTTTTATCAGGCCACTAGATTATCCATAATATATATCTCAAACACTATTCTAGTAAACAAGAAACCATAGGGCATTTGCTTGTGTTGATTTCAAAGATATCAACAAGGCCTACCTTAAGGATAAATTCCCCTTACCTAATATATACATAATAATCAACTCAATATGAAGGTATGAGATGTTATCCCTCATGGAGACTTCTTGGGATATAGTCAGATAAAAATTACACCTAAGGACTAGCACAAAATACCATTCACCATTTTTGGGGGGACATTTTTTATCAATTCATGCCATTTATCTTGAATAATGTTGATTTAACTTACCAATGTCCCATGAATATCATTTTCCATGGCATGATGTATAATATTGAGGACTACATGGATGACATTTTAGTAAATTCAAAAACATGTGTAGGACATCTTGAAGTTTTACAAAGAATCTTTGAGATAATTCATGAGTATAAGGTGCATTCCAATCCTAATAGTATGTATTTGGTGTTACTTATATAAAATTATAAGGATTCAGTGTGTCACAAAAAGGGATTTAAGTTGATCTCACCAAGGTTAATGCCATTGTGGGGATGCCTCATCCTTCCAATTTAAATTATCTCTATAGTTTACAAGGCAAGATTTAGTACATTCACTAGTTCATATCATAACTTGTAGATCGATGTCATCCTTTCACTCACCTTTTAAATAAAGGTGTCACATTCTAGTGGAGCATATATTTTTAATGAGATTTTGAAAAATTGAAAACCTATTTGGATAATACACTAGGGAAACCTTTTCTCCTTTACATCTCAACAATATAAAATGCATTGGGGAAATTTTTATTTAGCATGAAAAATAGGGAAAGGATCATGTATTTTACTTATATCTTATGAACATAATTATTCACTAATTGAAAAGTCTTTTTTTAATAATGGTTTTCACTTCCGCAAAATGAAGACACTATATGTCAAATAACAACACCATTGTTATAGCCAAGATTGATCCCATAGAGAATCTATTATCAAAGGAAAATTTGATAGGATGCATGGCTAAATGGGTAATTTTATTGAGTGAAATTGATATTCAATATTAGAACCAAAAATCAATTAAGGGACAAGTCCTTGCAAATCAAATTTTTGAAGCTCCTTTATTAAAAACTAATCCGCTCGTTTTTTCTCAGACGAGTCAATATTGACTCTAGAATAAGAATATTTTGAATTAAAATAGTGGACATTATTTTTATGGTTCATTAACCTCTTGTGGATATCTATCCATTATTATTTTCATCACATTATAAGTATATCTCTTTCTAAAAGTGTTTCATATGGACTTTCACTGGATTAATAAAATGATAGAATATGAGGCACTCATTACAAGACTTCACCTCACTATATAGTGGAACATTTAGTGGTTAAGGGTATATGGGTATTCTCAATTTATCATTAATAATGTTATAAACCAATACCAAACTAGATATGAGAAGCTAGTACCTTAAAAATGTATAGTCGACAACCTCAAACAACATTTTAAAATTCTTCAATTTGAGAAAATACCATAAGCTAATAATAGATTAGTCAAATTAATGGCAATAATTGGCTCCAAGATAGTCATGGATGAATATGTTAAAGAGTATTAATTTATTATTAAGAACCTTCTTCAACCAACTCATATACATCTAGATTATGAGATGGTAAGTGATATTATTGTTCCCAACTCCCCTTGGTACCAATACCTAAATGTCTATCTCCAAGACCAAATTTTCCTCATTAATCTATCATAAAACCAACACAAATTATTAATTCACAATGTCTCATGTTATACCTTACTTGGTGGCCCACTCTATTTTAGAGGTTATGATGGAACATTAATTCATTATTTAACTTCAGAAGAATCCAAATTAGAATTTAAGGAAATACGTGAAGGGATTTGTCAATCCCACACTATCATTATGATCTTGGATAATAAAATCCTTTGAATAAGGTACTATTGGCCAAAAATGGAAACATATGCCTAAAATTATGTCAAGAAATGCATTTCCTATAAAAACATGGCGATTTTATCCACACTCTTCATTAAGAGCTTTAGTCAATCCCAACTCCTTGGATATTGTTAACATGGGGACTTAATATCATAGGGAAAATCAACCCCACTTCCTCTAATGGCCATAATCATATCCTCACTGCTAAAAGTTATTTTACTAAGTGGATAGAGGCCATTCCCATCACTTATGTAATTGACAAGAAAATTTGTAGGTTTATTTATTATCACCTCATTTGTTGCTATGGAATTATCTTCACCATTATATCTAATAATGGTGGATCATTCAAAAATAAGGATGTAAAATCCCTCTATACCTATTTTCATATTCAATAGAAAATATCCACACCCTATTTTCATTAAGGTAATGCCAATCTTAGGCATCAAAAAAAACCATAGTTAAGATTTTATAGAATATTGTTAATGACATTAGTTGTGACTAACACTTTTAGTTATTCCCAAACTTGTGTGTTTACCATAATAGTATGTGCACACCTATAGGTACTACACCATACTCCTTAGTTTTTGGTTATGAGGCTATCATACCTATAAAGATTAAGTTTCCCTCTCTATGAATCTCCTTGCAAAGTATCATTGATGATGAAGACTATAGAGTAGATAGATTATAAAGGTTAGATCTCTTAAATGATAAATATATAGCTACATTAAATAATTTGAGAACCTATCAAAATGAACTATGTTGTATTTAGAACAAGCATACTCTTCCTAGAGCATTTGAATTTGGTGATTTAATACTAAAATAAAATAAAAATAACACTAATGCTAATGCTAAGCATAAAAATAAAGCAAATTTTGAGACTAATTAGATAGGTCCATACATTATTACTACAAATTATGGTTATGGGGCATACAAGTTGGGTCTATATGGGTAAGATTTATATGAGCCTATGAACATTTTACATCTCAAGTTTTGCTATGCTTAACTTTACTAATCCATTGTCTATGAGAGACCTTGCTTGGGGGTATTTGTTTCACATTCACCTATTTCCCTTTGTTTACCATTCTATGGGTTATTATTATTCTTCTTCCTATTTCATGTTATTGTCATGATCTTGATTACAACTAAAAGGTGTTACATGTAGATTTAGAGATTATTTTTAAAATCATTAAAGATCGAGAATATTGGAGTTATTGCTAGAATCTGGATAATGCAAATGCAATGGAGATTTGATCACACGAGATGAAGCAAGTGCACACCACATAGATGCTAAATCAATTTAAAATTATACAAGAAGCTAAATTGCACAAAACAAAATGGAGAAATCCAAAATTTGATTAACATGAGATGGCCAAAGTGAGGAATACATATAGGAGAGCACTTAAGTAACTCCTTCACAAAAGGTGGTCAAGGCACCCCAAGAATAGACTATAACTCCTCCATGAAAGGTGGTGACAAGGTGATAAGAATACAGAAGTAACTCCCATCAAGGGAGTTACTTATGACATTCTTATGACACCTATGACACATCTATGACACACATCTCCACATAAGCTAGCCTATCCCACAAATGTAGGAAAACTCCATTTATGCACACAAATATAATTTTCCTAATTAAAAAATAGGAAAAAATAAAAACCTACACTAATACCCCCCCATAAGTATAGTTTTTTCTACTCATTTTTGCTTTTCACATTCAGAAGAAATAAGAAACTAAAGATAATGGTCAGGGGTTTATACATACCCAGATGAAGTTACGCACCGTATCCAGATGATTGAAGGAGATTCTCTTTGGCTGTGGAGGATGACACTTGTAGAGAGAAAGAGACTCAAACAAAGAAAATGTTAGATAGATATATGGTGGACTGCCAAGCAAAGCTCGGTCCTAGAAGTGCAAAGACTTCCTTGAGGGATGACAGTCCACTTATTTGACAAAAGAGTGTTGCTAGAAAGAGAAATGATGAAGGCTAAAGAAGAGAAATAGATAACATGTACCTAATTCCTAAAATCTACCTCTCACAGTCACTGACGCCGGTTAGTTTGTCATCGCTGATTGGTTAATGTTGCCGATGTCGGTTAGGCTACTGACATCGGTAGGGGAAATGGGCCTTGATGCTGATGTCGGTAGGGGCAATGGGCCTTGGATGGGTTTCAAGGTATGTTTGTGGTCAACAAAATGGTCTAAGAGATTCAAAAGGGTGGTGCAAAGATGCAGGATAGTGGACAGAGTCTTAGAAAGGACAAAGGTAGGGGACAAGTTGTCAAAATGGGTTAGGATAAAAGAAAGGCTTTTCAGCCTCTCCAAGAAGAAAGCCAGATTGTCTATCAATAGTACTCAAGAATATTCAATGGACTAATCACCAATGCATTCTAAAAATATTGAAACATAAACCAGAATAATACTTAGCTCTTGGTGGAGAACCAGAAGTGTAGAAGACTTGTTCCCATTATGGCTGATGTAGGAGACCTCATGCAACATTTCAATCTAGTGTGGAGTGAATTCTGTAGAGTTTCTTAGCCTGGAGAGTGATGATAGAATATTGATGCCTCTAAATTTTGTCTTTGATATGCAAGGAGTCGAGGAGCAAGACAATTTGGATCTCAGGAGAAAGAGAATTTGCATTTAGGTCTACAGTCGAGGTCAAAATTTATTTTTAAGCAACCGACATCGGTGATACCACCGGCGTTGGTCGACTGTTAACCGATGTCGGCAACTAGAGAATGGGAAAAAAGGCTATTTTTAGCCTTTTGCCCATTCTTCCATCTTCCAAGTTCAGTTGTCATTATTGAACAGTCCAAAGGTGGGTTTAATAGGTGCGAGAATTAGTAGGGAAGTTAAAATTAGGTCTTAGGTAATTATGATTAGTCATAGGGTGATAAATGGCCTAAGAGCTAGGAATCCAAGATGAGGTGTCTAGGGGTGTTTATTAATTTCAAATAAGTATTTTAAATTAATAAAGTATAGGTTAGGCATGTTGAAGTTAGAAAGGGACCAAAGGGGGGGTTGACACTATTTTGGTGTCTACATTTGCCTCTTTTTGTCTTGTTGGTTGTTCTTGATGAACTGCAAGACAAAAATAGGAGTAAGTTGCCCCAGGTATGGGATAAGGTCATTTTTGCCCTGTTGGTTGTTCTGATGAACTGCAAGACAAAAATAGGAGTTGGTTGCCCCAGATGTGGGATGAGGTATTCCCCCTCAAAGTGGGAGTCGAGGGAAGGTAACCTGATATCGAGTGCCGATTTGATAGATAGTGGATGGGTATGGTGAAGGTTGAGTGTGAATGCTACAAAAATTGAGATTGCATGCATACCACTTCACGTGATAGGTAGGTCAAATTGTCATAGTCAAAGGTTGAAGAGTGCTAAAATTGAAATAACTAGTCCCCAGCATTTAGTCGTAGCTGATTGGGTTAAATGATCAAAGTTGTAGCTCTAATGGTCATCATGTTCCAAGTATCCTAGGCTCAGGAAGTGCTCCTGGAAAACATGAAAATGTCACAAATATTGAGGATCAATTAGAGCACGATCTGATAATACATGTGAGGGTCACAATATGGGTTGCATACAATTTACTAACTATTCATGAGGTAGCATATATGTAATCAAAACAACCAAGGCAAAGTTGTCTCAAAAGTGGTCATGGTCTGAGGAAATAGTCGTGATCTCCAAGGTCATTGGTTGAGTCAGGCTAAGTCATGGTATGATCTCAGGTGGCATGTGTTATAGTCAGGGAGATGTATGTGATCTCCAATGTGCCCCATGAGAAGTTTAGGTAACTCATTCAGTGTCAGGGCTGATTGTTTGGTCATGATTTTGGGTTAGTATAGATAGTTGGTCCATTAGATGGATGGACAAAGGAATGGTTGAGCTAACCTTAGAAAACCCCATGTCAACTGAGTGTTGCCTACATAGCCCCTATTTGAAGGGCCTCAGGCCAATGTAGTTCTCTCCAAAAGGGAGGAAGGAGTTGAGGTTATGGATTGAGTTTTGACTACGTTAAGTCATGGTTAAAGGTGAAATGGTTTGTCCATCAAGTAGATGAACAAACGAATGGTTGGTGTTATTAGGGAGATAAATGGGCAAATGGCTAAGCTAACCCCAGAAGACTCTATGTCAACTGAGTGCTACCTACATAGCCCCTATTTCAAGGGCCTTAGGCCAATGTAGTTCTTCCCAAATGGGAAGAAGAGTGTAGGTTATGGATTGTGTTGGTCAAGGTTAAGTCATGGTTAAAGGTGAAATGCTTTGTCCATTAGGTAGATGAACAAATGAATGGCCGATGTCATTAGGGAGATGAACGGGCAAATGGCCGAGCTAACCCCAGAAGACTCTGTGTCAACTGAGTGCTACCTACATAGCCCCTATTTCTAGGGCCTCAGGCCAATGTAGTTCTCCCCAAAAGGGAGGAAGGGTCAAAGATGTTGATAGTTGGTTTGGTCATGTCAATGGTTTAGCACTTCCCATATGTCTGATGGTACATGCTTGAAATGATGAGTGTATGATGATGTTATAGCCTTTTCCATATTGTGTGATGGTGTATTCTGTAACATTGGTGATAATGTGGTTTTTCATCCCTAGCAAAGTTCCATATTGGTGATGGATGTATGCTAAAAATGAAATGAGTGATGATGTTATAGCCTTTTCCATATTGTGTGATGGTGTATTCTATAACATTGGTTATATGGTTTTTCATCTCTAGTAATTGTCCATATTGGTGATGGTGTATGCTAAAAATGAAATGAATGTATTTATGCCTTAGCCTTTTCCATACTGTGTGATGGTGTATGCTGGACATAAATCATGTTGAGTTGATAGTTTCTATGTGTATTGTTGTCCATAGAAACTAGTGTGAATGGGTTATGATAATGTCATGTTAGTGGTTACAAAAAGGTTGGGTTGTATGTTTGGTTGGTTTAAAAAATGATTTGGTTGGATGTGACCAAGGTGTGTAAGAAGTGAAAAGTGTTGTGCTCTTCCATTGACAAGGACTATAATGATAGCATAGATAGGGTTGTTACAAACAAAGCCCCATTCATGCATTACATCATTGACCATTGTTTTATGTTAGAGAAGTAGTCGAATCACTTGAGATTAAGTGAGCTCAAAATCCCTTGAGTATGTTGGGGTAATAGGTTTAATTATGTGAGATGTGAGGATAGTGTAACCTTTTTTAGCAAGGATAACTTTGCCCCTTTTATAGGTGACCCTGAGAATGACTATAGGCAAGTCCATGACTTAATAGTTTGTCAATCATTTTTTTTTTTTTTGGTAGACTGATCAATGCGGGAAGTCTATGTGGGGATGTTGTTTTGTTCTATGGTCATATGTGAAGTTGATCAATGCGGGAAGCTTTTGAGAGAGTGTTTTTTGTAGCAAGATTTAGGCATAGCCATCCTTTGAGGGATTGGTCTATATTCTACTTTGTATGGTCGAATGTCTTTGAATAGCTGTCCTTCAAGGAAGCAGTCTATCAATTATAGTAATTATGCAGCTGTCCTTTGAGGGAGTAGTCTACATTTATAGTTTTATGACCTTTGAATAGGCATCCCAATTTTATATGTTCTGTGGATTGAATTTTTAGTCATGGACTAGCCTATATAGGTTTAAGGGTTTCCCTTTTAATAGGACAATGCATTCATGCTTGAAAAAAAAAGGTTAACTAATGTAGGGAAAAAGGGTTAAAAGAAATAGGTATGATGATGATGGGGGTTTCTCAAGGGATGAGCTCAAGTTAAATATCAAATGAATGAGTATTTGATTAATAGTAGAATGGTCATAGATGTAAGGCATTAAGGGGCTCAGGTTCTAGCCGGCCTTCAAGAGAAGACAGATGATAAGTCCCCGATCCATATTTATGCGTTATGATATAAGGTCCGAGCCAATTAGGAGCAAACTTGTCTTGTTTATTTCTTTCCATATTGGTCACATGTTGATCGATGCTTGGTCGGTTGATGTTTGGTTGATGCTTGGTTGAGGTCATGATAGTCAGTATAAAGTCAAATTCCCCCAGTCGTTTGTGATAGGGATAAGGTTTGATACCCATTGCAGATAATCAGTGGGTTGGATAAATGAGATGGAGAGAAGATGATGAAGCTCCTCTTTAACAAGGAGTGCGATGTGAGGATTCATCTTGTAAAGCGTTGGTTGATAGGCTTAGTTTAAGAGGGTGAAATCCTAATCTTCCAGGGTGTACTCTGGAATCTCAGAATTATTGAAGGTGATAGAGGCAATGGTTGGTAATGTTTTTATTAAAGAAGCTAGTGGTTGGGGGTCTTTGGGTTGGACCTTCACTTCTTGTAATGCTTTCATCAAGGTTTGGTGATGTTGTGGAGAGCTTTGAATGAGGTCATACAAAGACATCTTCACAGGGATTTGGTGAAGTTGTTTCACCATTGAGTCACGAATTGGCTTCGAAGATGTTGGTTGAGATGTGCCCAAGATTAAAATCTTGGGTTGTGATGGTTGAGAAGGCTTGATAAATGGATATGTCCAAGGAATATAAATCTTCGCTTTTCCTTTATCCTTTGATGTTTGGGACTTGGTGCCCACATTGATAGTGTTGATTTCAAACAAAGGGGGAGCAGGTGGTAGAGGGACCATAGTCTAATGATGGGTTCTCGATTTAGGTGAGGATGTTTGAGACGCATGGGATGGTGTTAGTGGTTTGTTGAAAGGGTGGTCAAGAGGATCCTTAATGAAAAGGGTGTCCTTTTTCAAGTGTTGATGAATGAAAACCTTAAGAGCGTAGCAACGCTCAGTATCATGTCCAGGTGTGTGATGATACGCACAAAATTTAGTGTCATCAAACCAAGATGGTTTTGATTTGAGAGTTGATGAGTGTGAAGGTGAGGAGGTTTGGGAGGCATGGGATGATGTCAGTAGTTTATCAAAGGGGTCCTTAATGAGAGGGGTGCCCTTTTTTAGGTGTTGGCAGATGACAACTTTAAGAGTGCAACAATGCTCAGTATCATGTCTAGGTGTGTGATGATATGCATAGATTTTAGTGTCATCGAACCAAGATGGTTTTGGTCTGAGAGGTTGGTATGGTTTAATGGGTGGGAGAGTGATTCTAGAAGACTACAACAATCGACGTAGTAGTGAATCATAGGACCTGACTAATGGGTATGCACTCTTTATCGTAGTAGGAGGTGAAAACTTCTATTTAGGAGTTGTAGGAGGAGTGTTTTATACCATCTTTTTGTTTGGCGGTGTGGCCACACATGTAGATGGCACTTTCTTAGTGAGGGGTGCCAAATTTTTTAGAGGAGGTATGTTTTTGGTAGGTAAAGGGAGTAATAGAGGTGATTTGTTTTTGGTAAGTATTGGAGTAGAGAGCACTCCTATTAAGGTAGATGGATGTTGGCCCAAAATAGAGGGCAATGATGATGGTGGGGGAGTTTTTTGACATGGTTTAGTAGCCTTCTTTAGTTTAGTGTGAGGACTACTATTTTGAGGGGTGAGGTTCAAATCTACCTTCACCAGATCTTCTTTGACTGAAGTGGGTGAGGTGGCAAGTTCCTCTCTCAGTAAAGAAGGGATTAGTGAATGTGGCTCTTTAAGAGGATAGAGCATAGGGATGATCATGGTTTTGATGTGTGGTCTAGGAGTGGGGGAAGTATGATCCCCCATTGATGATAAGGAGGATGAGGGTGAAGCCACCGACGTTGGTGTCATCAAAGCATCCTCCAATATGGGAGAAGTTGAAGTTAACTCTCCTATGTGTGAAAGAGGGGTGGATGGAAGATTATCCTCCATTGGTGGAGGACAAATAGGAGAAGAAGGCTCTTCTACCTGTGGCATAAAAATAGGAGAAGAAGGCTCTTCTACCTGTGATGGACAAATAGGAGAAGAAGGCTATTCTACCTGTAGTGGATGAATAGGAGAAGAAGGCTCTTCTACTTGTGATGGATAAATAGGAGAAGAAGGATCTTCTACCTGTAGTGGATGAATAGGAGAAGAAGGCTCTTCTACCTGTGGTGGACAAATAGGAGAAGAATGTTCTTCTACTTGCAGTGGACAAATAGGAGAAGAAGGCACTTTTACCCATGATGGACAAATAGGTTGACTAACCTCTTCAGAATATGGGAGAGGTTGGTCAGGAATAAAAGGAGAAACCATGTCGACCGTGCATATATTACGCTCTTGGGAATCATCGGCCATGGTCTGTACATTATTTTGGCTAGGGGGATGGTTAGGGAATGGTTGTCTAAAGATGTCTATGTTTTGGTTAGCTGGCACATTTGGGTTATCCAAAACAAGATCCCCCTTGTCTAACATGTCTTGGACAATGTTTTTGAAGGTTTTATAGTTGTCTGTGTCATGACCTTTGACACGATGATAGTTACAGAAGTCATTTTCCCTATACCATGTAGGGATGGCTTTTGAGGGGTCAAATTGAGGTGGTCAAACTTGAGGGAGATTAAAGACCCCCTGTTTGACTAGTTTATCTAACACGGATGCGTATGATTCCCCTATTGGAGTATATTGATGCTGTACATATCATTGTTGGAATTGTCTTGTGAAGTATTGTGATGTAGAAGGTTGAGATTAGTTGGTTGTAGTTAAAGGTGATGACCTAAGGATGATAGTGTTTGCCAATTCCTTGGACTTGGAGTGGGTAGAAGAAGTTTTGGAAGAAGAAGGGTCATTCACTTTTGCATTGGTATTTTTACTATGCAGTTTGACCTTATCTTCTTTGACAGCATGGAGTTCAAGATTTTTGGCCATGGTGAAAGCTTCATCAAATGTGCAGAATGTTTGGACCCACAAAGTAGATGAGATGTGCTTGGCACATGCTCGTGAAAATAGCTCAATGAGCTCATGTTAGGGCAAAGAAAAGGAGAGTTGGTTAATCAAACCTCTCCAATGGACAACAAAGTCAGCGATTGATTCATCATCGAATTGTTTAATAGAATATAGGTCTATAATGGAGACCTTCTTGGTGATGTTAATTGAAAAGTGGTCAAGGAATAGTTGAGCTAGTTGAGTGAAGGTAAAAAGAGAATGACTAGTAATAGAACTATACCAATCAAGGGCGGCACCAGAAAGTGACATGGGAAATGTGTGTAGTAATAATGCATCATCATGTGCTATAAGGTAACAAGCATGTCTAAATGCTCATAGATGTTGTTGTGGGTCCTCCTTACTCTGAAAGTGAGTAAACTTGGGAAGTTCCCACTGACTAGGATATGGTCAGATTGGGACTGAAGAATGAATAGGTTCATTATAGATTTGTTTATATGAGAGAACATTTATTGAACTCAAAACAGATGTCTCAAGATTAGACACCTTATCCATCAACATCTTGATTAGATCAGTTGATGGATTTATAGGTGGGGTGCCCCCTAGGTTGTAAGGCATTTGGAAGGTGTTAGGTGGAGTATATGACATAGTTGGTTGCACTTGTATAGGTGTAACATATTGATAACAATTCATAGGGACCGATGTTGAAGTCAAGGGTAGTTGTGCCATAAAGCTAGAAGGCACAACTTGGCTTGATGTCGCTAAAGCTGGTTGGATGGTGGCAACACTAGCCAAAGGATAAGTAGTCACTCTTGTATTTATGGGTGCAAGAGTAGGTGAGATGGAGACAATTAAGTTCTGGAATGGTGTATAACTTTGTTGAATGGTTTGTGGTTAAGGGGGTACAGAAACCCCAATGGAGGTAGGTCTAGAAATAGAAGGAGAGGCCACACTTTGACGATTGGTCATGGTCAGGTTGTTAGTTGAGGCAATGGCTTGGGTGACCATGGGTTGGGTTATGGAGGCTGTTGATATGATTGTCGTTTCAACTAAGAAAGTTGGCATCCCATAAATTGGGTTACTTGAAGGATCTCGCATTTGACTTCTCGTGAGATAGTGATGAATAGCCTTGGCATTGAGGTCAAGGAACCTTTCAAAGTCTTGGTCCCCTTCGAGAACAATAGGGGGTTGAGTTGGGGTTGGTTGGATAGGATTACATTTAGTTTTTGAATTATACTCCATTTGGGGACTTGATATAGAAGGTGAAGGTGAGAGTGGTTGTTGCCATGCATGGTCAACAAGAGTTTTGGTTTGACTATGTGTCAAAACCATCCAAGGCAAAAAGGTTCAAGTTCCATAAAATATGTGTTTCAGCTTTAGAAAACTAGAAGTTATGTTTGACAGCAAAAAAAAGTCAGGTTTTTAGCTTTTCTGTTTGAGAAAAAAAAATTGACAGTGACCGACGTTGGTAGAAAAACTGATGTCAGTGAAGAAAGTTGCTGATGTTGGTCAGATAACTGATGTCGGTGTATATAATTTGTCAACGTCAATGGAAAAACTGATGTCGGTTACTGTGTATTTCTAGAAACTTAGAAAATTGAAAGTTTTTAGAAGAAAGAAGAAAGTTTTGAGTTGTTTTTGGAGATCAAAATAATGTGTCCTTACTAGCTCAAAAAACTAGATAAAAATAGAGAAGTAGATGAAGGCAAGCAACCTCTAAATGTTAAATTCCTAAGAATAATTTTTTTAGAGTCGTGTTGGCTTATGCCTTAGAAGAATATGTTTGGGAATTGGGCTTTTAGAATAGGTACTAAAAGAAGCAGTCTAAGGTTGGTTGTGGGTTAAGTTTTGGTGCTCAAAATCTGTATTAGGTTCCATACATGGCCTGGTGTTAGGAGCTTGCTCCCCTCACTTCACGAGCCTAGAGCCAAGCTGGGTTGCTTAACCAATATATACTTCCCCTATAGTTTATATTCTACCAGAGAATAGAGTGGGTTCTCCCCTTGGTAGTGAAGTCCAAGTAGGATTACTAGGAAGGGTAAGGTATCCGCTAGGTGATGAAATCCTAGTCGAGCCTTGTCTCAGGTATGTTTAGGTGTTTGATTATGTTTGTGGTCAGGTTGTGTAACATATGTGCACTACGATTTATTTATAATGCATTTTAATTACTAGATGAGCTAAATATGCATTCAAGTAGGAATGAAATGCAATAGTGTTTTTAACCCAAATTGAAATGTTTTGTTTGGATGCAAACAATTTAGAAGAGGTTAAGAGTATGAATTTCACTACTCTAAGATGCAGGGAAATATTTACAAGAAAAAAAAGAAAGAAATTCTTTTTAACTTGTGCTTATGATTTCTTTCAGAGATAAAGAGATAGAAGAAGGATGCAAGAAGAGAATATTTCCTAATGCGCCTATATGAAAGTTTGCCTTTTAGAAGAAATGAACCCAAGGAAAACTCTAGGGTCCCACCAGGCATGCCAAAATGTTTCTACTCATTTTTGCTTTTCACATTCAGAAGAAATAAGAAACTAAAGATAATGGTTAGGGGTTTGTACATACCCAGATGAAGTTGTGCACCGTATCTAGATGATTGAAGGAGTTCCTCTTTGGCTGTGGAGGATGACACCTATAGAGAGAAAGAGACTCAAATAAAGAAAATGTTAGATAGATATATGGTGGACTACCAAGCAAAGCTCGGTCCCAGAAGTGCAAAGACTTCTTTAAGGGATGACAGTCCACTTATTTAACAAAAGAGTGTTGCTAGAAAGAGAAATGATGAAGGCTAAAGAAGAGAAATAGATAACACGTACCTGATTCCTACAATCTACCTCTCATAGTCATCGATGTCGATTAGTCTGCCATCACCAGTTGGTCAATGTTGCCACGTCGATTAGGCTGCCGACGTCGGTAGGGGAAATGGGCCTTGATGCCGATGTCGGTAGGGGCAATGGGCCTTGGACAAATTTTAGGGTATGTCTGTGGTCAACAGAATGGTCTGGGAGATTCAAAAGGGTTGTACAAAAATGCAAGACAGTGGACAGAGTCTTAGGAAGGACAAAGGTAGGAGATAGGTTGTCAAAATGGGTCAGGATAAAAGAAAGGCTTTTTAGCCTCTCCAGGAAGAAAGCTAGATTGTCTATCAATAGTACTCAAGAATATTCAATAGACTAATCACCAATGCATTCTAAAAATACTAAAATATAAACCAGAATAATACTTAGCTCTTGGTGGAGAACCAGAAGTGTAGAAGACTTGTTCCCATTATGGTTGATGTAGGAAACCTCATGCAACATTTCAATCTAGTGTGGAGTGAATTCTGTAGAGTTTCTTAGCCTGGAGAGTGATGATAGAATGATGACGCCTCTAAATCCTGCCTTTGATATGAAAGGAGTCGAGGAGAAAGAGAATTTAGATCTCAGGAGTAAGAGAATTCACATTCAGGTCTGCAGTCGAGATCAGAATTTAGTTTTAAGCAACCAACATTAGCGATACCGCCAGCGTCGGTCGACTGTTAACCGATGTCGGTGGCTAGAGAATGGGAAAAAAGGCTATTTTTAGCCTTTTGCCTATTCTTCCATCTGCCAAGTTTGGTTGTCATTGCTGAACGGTCCAAAGGCGGGTTTAATAGGTGCGAGAATTAGTTGGGGAGTTAAAATTAGGTCTTAGGTAATTATGATTAGTCATAGGGTGATAAATGGCCTAAGAGCTAGGAATCCAAGGTGAGGTGTCTAGGGGGATTATTAATTTAATATAAGTATTTTAAATTAATAAATTATAGGTTAGGCATGTTGAAGTTAGAAAGGGAGCAAAGGGGGGGTTGACACTATTTTGGTATCTACAGTAGCTTAGGTGGGCAGTGTGGAAATATAAAATGGGTCCCGACAACTAGGCCTGATGAGGTACCCATGTACAAATGCAATCTCCCATAATATAGAGAAAAGGAGAAAACCCATAGGAAAAAACTCCCCCCTAAAAGAGAGACATAAAAGAAAGAAGAGGCTAGTGGGCCCCCCTAAAGATGATGCTACTGCAGATGTAGACCGCACCCCAAGAAGAGCCCGTAGATGAATGAATTCGCTCTCGATGAAAGGTTTGGTGAAGATGTTTAAAAATTGCTCTAAAGAATAGAAAAATATCAAGTCAATGACTTGACTATGAATAATCTCTCAAATGAAATGCATGTGAATCTCTATGCGCTTGGTCCACTGGTGTTGAACTAGATTCTTGCAAATCTGAATGGTACTCTGGTTGTCACAATAAATGATGGTGGGCTGCCTAATAGGAATGCCAAACTCAGAAAGAATCTCCTGAAGCTAAATAGCCTTAGTAGCTACATTAATAGCTCCCCTATACTCTACCTCTATGGATGATATAGCAATAGCATTCTACTTCTTGCTAGACCAACTGATGGGACTAGAACCTGGAGAGAAACTATAACCATAAGTGGACTTGGGAGTCTGTGAATTACCAGCCCAGTCTGAATCTGTATATCCAACCAAGTCAACCTCTATGCCAAATTTGTAATAAATCCCATATCTATGTGAACCCTATATGTAATGCAAGATCCTCTTAGCTACTTTTCAATGTAGCTCATGAGGTTCTTGCATGAATCTGGAGACAAGTCCCACTGTATATGATATGTCGGGCCTAGTGTGAGTCAAGTAGATGAGACTATCAACAAGTTATCAATATTGAGTGGCATCAACCAATGGTGAAGAACAATCAGCCTCAAGCTTGACTCTTGATAGAAAGGGAGTCAGAGATGGCTTGCAATCAGCCATGTGAAATCGAGCCAATAAGTCAAGAGCATACTTAGGTTGTGCAAGAGAAATCCCTAAATCTGACTGTGAGATCTCGATGCCAAGGAAGTAGTGCAACAAACCCATGTTTGTCATGTCAAATCTATCTTGAAGAGATGCCTTCACCACTATAATAGCTAATGAAAAACTCCTGGTGATCAAAAGGTCATCAACATATAGAACCAAAATTAGGAGTGAATCATCCTATCGCAAGAAGTAGACATTGGGATCAGAATGGCACCTAGTGAAACCCGCTGTGAGAAGGAAGGAATCCATCTTGGCATACCAAGCCCGAGGGGCTTGTTTGAGGCCATAAATATATTTCTTAAGTCTGCATACTAAGGAAGAATCCTAAATAAATCTTGGTAGTTACTCCATGTAGATCTCCTCCTCTAGGTCTCTGTGAAGAAAGACACTCTTCACATCCATCTGGTGCACATCCTAACCATGTGTTGTAGCAATAGCCAAGGTGAGTCAGATAGAAGTCATCTTTGCAATAGGTGTAAAGGTCTCTGAGTAGTCAATGCCTGCCACCTGTGAGAAACCCTTGGTGACTAATCATGCCTTATACTTATCAACCAACCCATCTACTACAAACTTGGTCTGATATATCCACCTACATCGAACCATCTTTCTTCCCTTAGGAAGTGAAGTCAAATCCCAAGTGTGATTTTTGATTAAGGAAGAATATTTTTCCTCCATAACACTATCCCACTTAGGTACCCCAAATGCCTCTCAAAAAGTCTATGGATCTAAAACTGAAGCAAAGAAGGCATGTGGATCTCTCTAAAAATCCCCCCTAGTACATCTATCATCTACGGGATCTCCTGCCCAAGTGTTAGCACTCTCAAGTATCTGTCTAGCCCAAAGTGGCCCAGAAGTGGGTGAGTCAGGTGCTAACTCCTCATCCTCTAATTGACTAGAGGTGGATGACTTTGCATCACTATCCTCATTGTCTAAACTCAAAGAAGAAGAAGAAGAAGATGTCTCTAGCTTAAGAACATGTTGTGGTTGATCTAAATCTGATGAGGAATCATCATGAAGAAGTAGATATGATGAGGGAGAAGAAGTGTCAAGTGTTGAGTCTCTAGGACTCTCCTAAAAATGGACACTTCTCTTGATGAACAACTCATGAGTGACTAGATCTAGAAGGTGATACCCCTTAATACAATCCAGATATCCTACAAAGATGTAAGGCTTGGACTGATGTTCCATAGCTTTGTGTTTCTTCTTTAGAATGTGGGCCATGGTTGGGGATCCAAAAACCCTAAGGTGCTCAACATTAGGTTTCCTTTTATGCTAAGCTTCAAAGGGTGTTATCCCTTTCAAAACTTTGTGAGGAACCCTATTTTGAATGTAGTAAGCATAATTGATGGATTCAGCCCAGTACTATGGTGCTAAGGATTTGGAGTGAATCATACAGCTACCCATCTCTTTCAAGAACCTATTTTTGCATTCAGAAACCCCATTCTGTGAAGGACTGTAAGTGAGTGTGTGCTACAAATCAATCCCCTCTATGGTGTAAAACTACTCAAACTTGTTGTTGACATACTCCTCTCGATTATTAGTTTGAAGAACCTTGATGGATTTCTCACTCTATTTCTCAACAAGAGCCTTGAAGTATAAAAAAATTTCAAACACTTCAGACTTTTGTTTGAGAAAATATATCCAAGTGTACCTAGAGAAATCATCAATGAAAGTGAGGATGTACTTGACCCTTGTGAAAGATGGTTTGGGAAAGGGTCTCGATACATCATTGTGGACTAACTCTAAAGGTTTTGAGGCCCTCCAAGCTTTGCCTTTGTAAAATTTTGCTTTGGGATGCTTCCCAAGGGAGCACCCCTCACAAAGTCCTTTTGAGAATTGGACACGAGGCAAGCCAATGACCATGTCATTTTTGCAAAGTTTCTCAAGGTAGCGGTAGTTAAGGTGGCCAAACCGCTCACGCCATAATTTTCTAACTCCATCTGAATGAGTCAACAATGTTGTTGGAGAAGAATTTGATGCAAAATGTGAGGTGTATAACCTTGCTTGGTGATCTGTCCTACCCACTACCACTGTAGTATCACTATGGAACTCTTTGATAGCCACTGAATCTGGTGAAAACTCAATTCTCATGCCCTGACCAATGTGAGTGATTTGGTACATTGATAAGAGATTGGTTGAAAGAGAAGGAACACTTAGAACATTATTGAATGTTCCTCCTTCCATTTCAACTGACCCTCTCCCTGTAATGGAAACTATTGTGTCATCACCCAAACTAATTAAAGTCATGCTACAAGGCTCTAAAGATGAAAACTCAACTAGGGAAGAGCCCATGTGGTGAGAAGCACCCGATTCAATGACCCATGAAGATGTAGAATTTGTTGTAGCTACAAGGGCCTTGCCCTTTTCTTTCTCCTTACCCTTGCCTTTTGCCTTAGTAGAATCTTGGGTAGATGAATTCTTCTTGATGGACTCTAGAACACCTATGTTGTGCTTATTTAGAAGATGAGTTAGGTGATCTATTTATTTCTTCATGCATTTGTGTTCATCATGCCCTATATTTTTACAATAGGCACACTTAACTTTCTCCTTCTTAGGTTTAGCATTGGAAGAGGAAGACTCAGTGTTGTTTTTGGCAGGATTGTTGTTTTCTTTCTTCTTCTCCTGGTCCTTGTTCTTTTTCTTCTTCTCCTTTGTTGAAGTCTTATCCTTACCATTTCTAGCTATAAAATCTTGGGGTTGAGTAGACTTCATTGTGCCCATTTGAATTAGCTTGTCTTGCTCCCTAGTCAAGTCGGTAATGAATGAATCCAAAGAAGGCATTTTCCATGTAGTGCCAAGGGCACTTTTTGTGGCATGGAAAGTGGAGACAAAGACTGAATAGCTTAGACCTAACTTTATGAGAATAGAAAGGATGAGTTGATCATCTTTCTTCTCTATCCCACATTCTTTCAATTTCAATCTAAGGGCCTTAAACTTAGTGAAGAAGTCCTGTAGGGTGTCAAAGTTGCTAGGACTTAGACTTATGAGTTCATTTTCGAGCTCATGACCTCTCATCTCATCAAGCTTCCCAAATACATTTTCTAAGGTGTCCCATATTTATTTGAGAGTCTTAGAGTTTTATAAATGGAAGAAAAGTTATGGAGACATAGACAAGCTCAGTAATCCATAGGCTTCATCACTACGGTTGTACCACTTGACCTTTTCAACATCAGTGTTGCGTTCTACTTCAGTACCCATGGTGATCCTATATAACCCTTTGCTTCTAAGAATGATTAACATTTTAACCTTCCATTCATGATAGTTGAAGGGTATTAGGGGTTTAAGTTGAAAATAATCCATTTTAAGCTAAATTTAGGTGAAGTTGTGTTGATTGCAAGTTGTGAAATTATGCAGAAAGGAAAATGAAAGCAAAGATTTGCAAGTTGTGAAAAGAAATCACACCCCTAAAAAATATTGAGCCCCCCCAAAATATGCAATTGCATGATCAAAAGATGTCGGGCTCAGCTGAGAATGTGTCTTAGAGCAATCAGTGCAAGAATTAAGCAAACAGGACGTTAGACTCAGTCAAAAATGCGTCCCAAGATACCCAAATTTTAGGCACTTTATAAACTAGTGTGTTTTTGACAAATAACAAGCCTACACTATGGATAATTGAATTACAAACACTTTTGCAAAAAATGGCACCCAAATCTGAGCTACCATTTTTAATATATTAAAGGTTTAATTTTCTCGTAAACTAGTGTTTTTGCAAAAAAAACACTAAACCATTAAAAAAAATGCCTGTTTTGAGAGAGAAAGTGGCCTTCCAACCACTCATTGGATTTAGAAAAAAATGAGGAATCCAAAGGAGGTTTGTGTGAGTGGGAATTGGCCTCCTGCCAACTCGAGCCTCACCCTTCGTCTTCGATAGGCGAAGACACAAGTTTTAAATGTAAACCCCCAAATTATCAAACTGTCTAAAAAACTAAATATTCAATCAAATTGATTGATTTTTTTTTACAAGTCAATTTTTAACTAAAAATAAAATAAAGCAAAGGAAAATTTGATGGATGCCAAGTGTCCAAGGGCCCAAATGGGACGCCAAACAAGGAAGGGGCACAAAAAAAAAAACACAGTCCAGATTTTGCTCAAAAAAACAAAAGAAATGAACTGTAGACCTATTGGACGCCGTACGGCCTGATGGCGCCTTGTTGTAGAGAGGATGTAGGAAGGACTATGGTGTTGCAGAAGGATAATAGTAGAAGGATCTGGCTGCACCTGGACTGACTGTGCCTGGACTGATGCAGATAATATGTTTGACCAGAATAGTTTCCAACGCCCTCACCAAAAAAATTGAACTCAGCAAATAGCTCACGACAGAGGTGGCGCATAGGTCAGAGGTATGAAGAATCTTGCAAAAAGGGTGGCCCCAGCAACTTGCAACAAAGTCAATGCCCTACAGCTTGTAACAAATTCAGCCCCTCCAACATCCAAGAAGCAAACCAGATTGCAGAGATCTTATCTTTTTCTTGTAGAAAGACCAAAAGAAAAGAAATTCTACTGCCTTTTCTAAAGCCACAACAGATCTAGACAAGTTGTCTTGGCAAATTCTAATTTAGAAGTAATTTTTTGAACAAGTTTTTGTATGGATTTGCATGAGTTTTCAAAAAACTCTACCAAAACAACGGAGTTAAAAAAAACTACTAAGAAAGCAAAGTAAGAATTTCAGAATAGCATAACTAGACACACGATTACCAGAGTGGCTCTGATATCATATTGGAGTTGTTGCCAGAATCTAGATAATGTGAATGCAATGGAGACGTGATCACATGAGATGAAGCAAGTGCACACCACATAGATGCTAAAGCAATTTGAAATTATACAAGAAGCTAAATTGCACAAGACAAAATAGAGAAAACCAAAATTTGATTAACATGAGATGGCCAAAGTGAGGAGTACATATAGGAGAGCATGTAAGTAACTCCTCCACAAAAGGTGGTCAAGTCACCCCAAGAATAGACTGTAGCTCCTCCATGAAAGGTGGTGACAAGGTGCTAAGAATAGAGAAGTAACTCCCATCAAGGGAGTTACTTATGACATTCTTATGACACATCTATGACACACATCTCCACATAAGCTAGCCTATCCCACAAATGTAGAAAAAATCCATGTATGCACACAAGTATAATTTCCCTAATTAAAAAATAGGGAAAAATAAAAACCTACACTAATAGAAGCATCAATAACCTCTTTGTAGATAATTGTATAAGGGTACATTAATATGTGTGTTGCATGTTTGGTAGTTCCTTGAGATAGTTTCTCTATTATTCTTTTAAGTTATTATTCCCTTTATTATTTACCCATTGTGTGACTTCCTATTCCTATTTATTTTTGTGAGGTATTTCCCTTTGCCTCAAGTTCTATTGTTAGTTTATGGTGACTATTGTTGCATCTAGTTTAGTTATTATTTGAACCCCTACCTAATATTTATTTTTATTTTTTATATGATTCATTGTATGTTTTTGAATATTCCCTTGCATTAATTATTCTAAAGATCTCAAAAACATTGAAAAGACCCAAAATCCTAAAAAATAAAAATTTAGAAAGCAGTTTAAATCTTTAAAAGAGATATAAAACCACAAAATCTTTGAACCTTACATCATCCTATTCACTGATGGCTCTTGGTCTTATTCTGGGTGAGAACCTATTATTTAATCATGATCATTTCTAACCATATTTGTACATTTCTTCATCATCCTCCCATTTTTAGGAGAACTATATTGGTTTGAGGTCAATACAGACTATATAGGTAAAACTAAGATGTATGGGGCATCTCGGATCAGTTCAACCATTATCATTCCCATTTCTTACCATTATCTTACACTCTCTCTATTTTTTGAGAAATTAGTGTCTTATTCTCTCACCATTTTTTTACCCATTCCTATTTTTCCTCTATAAATCATTTTTTATCTTTGTATCATCACTTTTCTTATTTCCCCATTCTTAGGAAAACTACATTTGGCCTGAGGTCTATACTAATTATGTAGAAAGCATCTATTTACATAGGGAATTTAGGAGCATATTGAACACTCCTTATTCTTTTATTCCCCCTTTTTAATTATTATTTATCACCTCATCCTATCCATTATCCCCTTAGATTAGGGGTAAAGTATCTAAGTGCAATGCCTTCCCATTCACACATGCATAGTTGATCAATTACCCACATTACTTTTTACTTTTTACCTTGTGTTTATATGTGTTTAGTTTGAATGATTGATTTTTTATATTATTTTTTTTAGTACAATGTTTTTTACACTTAAGTATTGATTTCTCATATCTTGGCCTTAAGTTTTTTACACTTGTATTTAAACTAGTTTTTGTTTTGTCTTTATTCAATGCATTATGTTTTACACTTAAGTCAATGTTTAATATCATGATCTTAATTTATAAAATATTTACACCTAAAATATTCCATAAATAATTGACAAACAGTATTATCATATTTAATTCATACTTATGATGCATCCTGTCATTTTCAAAGTTAAACACCAAGTGCTCGAGTCTTATACATAATGTGTCACTAAGAACATCTCTACAGGCATGATATATCTATCACATACATAATCAAAATGTCATTACATTTTCCAAAATCATGATCATATAACAAAAAATACATCAACATGGATATACATATGTTAATTAAGGATGTGAACCTCCATAATAAGCATATACCAAATAGTCATGTTACATGTCACTAGGGAAAATTTTATTGGTCAATATTAAAATGAACTTGGGGTTTTTTAGGTGAATCAATTTCAAAATTATGGAGAATTATTTTGGAAGGTAGATAATTGTGCAAGTGAATCAAGTGTTGGAATGAAGAAAATTGAGGATGGTGGCATGTATAGTCATCATCCTCCATTGACTATCCATGTGTGATTGCACCATCATAGTTACACCCTCACCATCTATATGTGCAATCATGTTGTTTGCATATGTATTCAAACAATTTTCATATATAATTAGATTGTATGCATCTATAATTATGATATTTGCATATACATTCATATCATCTACATATGTAGATATCCTGACTACTTATGTGAGATGGCTAGACTGCATATGTAGATAACTTGACTACATATGTAGATATCCTGACTACATATATAAATGGCATGATTGTATATGCAGGTAACATGACTACATATGTAAGAATCATGGTTTCATATGTAAATGGTTCATCAAAATATGTATATGGCCTAATTATACTTTGCATATGTAGTTGGCATGACTACATATGCAGATGGCACACCTCCATATGTAGGTGACATGACTCTATATGTAGATGTCCTATCTACATATGTTGTCAATCCATTTACAGATGTAATCCCTCATTAAATGATACCAAATTTAATTCTGAGCCAATTTTTGTTTATAAATTACAACTTCACCCCTCATTTTTCACTCTTCCACCTAGTCTTTTTGTGTTTCAGCGTCTTACTTCTGTTGATGGTCCTCTCCTCCCTACTTATAAGGCTACATGATTTTTAACTATAAACACCATCTCAATAATGGATGCCTCAAGCTCATCCATATTTGTAGAGGTTAAAATACACTACATAAATCTAATGTTCATGTTGATCCTAAAAATTCTATAAAAACAACAAGATACATATAAGTAATGGATCAAAAAGTGTAATTTCTAGGGGATTGTTTAAAACTATCTCTTAGCAAGCATCGACACTACATAATCAAAGTTTAAAATTACTATCAACTCACATTATTTTTCATTTTAGATCAATATTGAGGACATCCATAGACTAATAGACCTACCCTATAAGAACATAAACCATGTTACTATAAAGTCTTTATTGTCTAATGTGGACAAAAAGTATTTGGAATCCCACTATGGCCTACAAATGGATGGTAATATTTTTTTATTTTAAAATTAATCAATTTTTTAGATTAGTTTTAATTTTATTAGTGGTTAGTACTAATACCTTTTTTATGTTTTTTTTAATTTATAACTATCCATAGTCAGAACAAAATGTGGCTTAAAGTTGAATATGCAATACATCATTTTCTACTTTTCATGATTTAACCTTTTCAATCTAGATTAGTATTACAAGTAAGAGCATCAAACATTCCATTCTACATTATTGTGTATATCTTACACACTCTCAATGGTCATCAATTTGATTGGTGTTCATTTTTGTCTAACAAAATTAAGGATGATTTGAATTTTATTGTTCAAAATGAAAATCTTACATTTTCATGTACAAATTTTATTATTAAATTATACAATGAGGCATTTTTCCAATTGGAGGGCACAAATATTCCAACCACTCTTTATCAAAAAATGGTTTTTAACTCATTCTCCATTGGAGACCAAGAGGTTAAGTTGTAACACACTATAATTATTTTTAAATGTTTATATGATCTCTTTAATATAGCTAATATTCTCTTTATTTCTTATAGAAAACATTATCTCAAACCATTGATAGAATAAAAGTAGCAGTTAGAGTTCATCAACCCATTAAGGCCTCCACTAAATCAGTCTCAAACATAGATGTGGAATCATATCTACAACCATTGATTAGACAAAAATGCATGAGTATTTTGATTGTACCTCCACACACCTTAGTCGATCTTACTCTCATGTTGTAACTTCTTACACAATGTCATTATCATTATTGATAATTTAATTATAAAAAATTATAAGTTTATAATTATATTATTTTAATATTTTATATGTATAACATCAAAATTTACATAAAAAACTTCCCATCATCATTCATTGATAGCTTTCAGAATTCATTTTCAATAATATTCTCAGGTGGCTATTCAATAGCAATGTATGTAATTTAAAAATTTAAAGTTTTTTTATTATATGTTAATTTACTATTAAATTTATTTTTATTTGTGATTTTTATGTGAGACTATCTTCTCTAATTTGTAGCTCTAACTCCAACTCAAAGGAGAAATTTGCCACCACCACTGCCACCGCCTCATGATACAAATAAGGGGAAAGGGAAACATTTATAATTTCCATCACAAATTGGTGTCACTCTACATTTAGAAACATATGAGTTTTCAAAATTTTAGGTTTTTACTATCCATAATGTGGTGGGAACCACATTTATTTAATAAATTGGTCTTGATGATGAATTTTTGGGGATTGATAATGGAATCCCCATGCAATTTTTTAATCCTCATAAAATGATACAAGGTTATCATCTAAATGTGTCAGATACTTTTCAAAATCCTTCTACATCCACCTATCCACCTATAAGAGACAATCCCACTAATGATATTCCATGATCTAATGATGGAATTACATTTTTTCCATAGAATAATTTATTAGATGATAATACTAAAGCCTTCATTAATGAATTTATTGTTAGTAACATTGATGGTTTAAAATCATAGGAGTATTGGGTGAAATTTTTGATTCATTAAATCAATTCTCATTTTCATAACCACTCACAATGAAATCAATTATTTTCATTGGTCGAACATTAGCTTGCAAAAATTGATGTTTTTTTTAACCAAGTGGTTTTTGGAGATATTAATTTTAGTAACATCTTTAATTATGATATTTTATATATAATGTTAAATAGGATTGAAAATTTAAATGTAGAATCCCAATAATACTTCAATAAATGGGTGAAAAAAAATTCCTTGTAGCAATTACAAAGACAAAAAAATAAAAAGTCGTGGTAAGTTTTACTCTTTCTTATTTTTTAAAATTAAAATTTAGTTTTATAATTTTTAACTAATTAATATTAATTGTTCATTTTTAAATAAAAATATACAAATTTTATAATCAATTTGATGTCCTTGATGTACATCTATAAATTACACACAAAAGTTTAACTGTGGCTATTTCACTCAAAGAAAAGCTTATTACATTGAATAAGCAAAATAATACTTTAAATAAAATCATTAGGGAGCATGGATTGGATCATGATGTTTTGTTTAAATATAAATCTAAATTTCAACCCACCTTAATTTTATTAGGAGATGCTTCTAAATAATAAAATAAAAATCTTTCCAATATCAATAGTGTATTAAATGATCTTATGGAATCAAGATTCCTTATTTATGACACTAGCCAAGTGGAAGGTCAAGGAACTAAAATGTCTTTCATTCAATAAAAGTAGATAGACACCAAAGAGTCCATCAAAAAATGAATCTCCACCATTTTCATTGTATTTATTATTTTCAAAATATTTTAATCTGTGGAATCAGCTTGAGCCTCAAAAATTACAATTATAATTTTATCTTATCTATAATATATAATATATATTTTATATTTGTGGCTTCTTTATTATTTATTGTATTAAAATTTTGCATCTATATTTTCATTTCAATTTTTTATATAATTAATTTTATGTTAAATTTTAAATAATTAATATTAAAGATTAGTAACTAAATTAATTAAGGGATTCTCATAAACAACATAATTGTGAGCCTATGAGATACCATTTGATAGAACACTACTAGCTACATAATAGATTTATGAATTAAAAATAGAAAATATTTTTGGGTAAATAACATAAATATATAAAATATGACTATGAATTTAGTTTAAATATATTTATAATACATACCAAACTAAAATTTAGGTAGTTAAAATAATCCTTTTACAACCTGTTCTTCATCGCTGATTTTTGTATGTACAGTTTTAGCAGCATTTTTAATATTTTTTTTATTATTGTATTAGTGACTCCTCTTTTTTTAGTGAGATAAATATAAATTTAAAATTATATTTCATATTGAAATGCATCCACTAGATAACATGAAACATACAACCTCAAATATGTCTCAAACATTTTATCCAATCTATTTTAAAGTTTTGATTTAACAAAAGATATTTCACTAAATACCCTTTCATATTATTTGGACCCCAAAATCATTGTTTGGAATAATTTGTATAATAAAAAATATTCTCTAATATTTTCTTTCATAATACTACCAGGATACAATTTTTTTCATAGCCTTATAGTAACACCACTTTTTATTGGTTCATTTAAACACTAATATTGATCAATTATTACAAGTCTAAAATGTGTTGATTGGGATGTTAATAAATAATTTTACAAAATACCCTTAACTTAAACTCCATTTATATATAAATACTTAATAAATTGATTAATGAGAGTTCCCATGTATTTTATAAATAAATTACTTGTTATGTCTTCACCATCTATAGTGTTCCAAAATATAGGATTCATCACTCCCATGGCTTTGAGCAAGTCATCCCTTTTAAAATGATCTTGAATTTTAGTAGATAAGATTTGTGAAATATTTATAAATTTTATATATTTCTCATATATAGCATTATCATATATTATCCATGTTATAGGAACTTCTTTAAATTCTACTTTAACTAGATCAGTTCATTTTTGGAAAGAGTGCAGTGGTATCTCCTTTCCATTAACAAAAGTAAAAATATGATCATTAATATTAAATTTCAAATAGTTTTTAAGGTCTTTAATATCTATTAAAATTTCTCAACTACCAAATACTGGCCCTTAAAAATTTATTGTGATAACTATAACATATCTAGAGATTGACAAACTCATTTCCTCAATTGTATGAAGTCAACAATATATATGGATCCTTATTGTGCATGTTTCATCAAATAATGCATTTCTTTCAACATGGGTAGAATACCACACAATTTTATTAGATTTTTGAAATCTATAAAATGGTACAACAAATATTTTACCTTGTCAACTTCTATATGGTATTTAAATATAAAACCTGCTAACAATGGATATTCTTCAAATATTCTATGTGCAGGCTCCTACATGGAAATCTATCTTGTATAAACATATTTTAAAAGGTTTTTTCCATTAGTTACTCCAATTTAAAATTTATGAAACTCTAAAAATATTTTTTTACTACTTGACATATGTGCGTGCAATTCAAGGATAATATCCTCCACTTTTATGACATTTGAAAATGTGCTAACAATTTTGCAAGCAATATTCATCATATATGCCATGCAATAATTTAGAATTATATATGGGACAACTATTTTTTGTATTTGAATGCATAGATTGGTTATGTTCTCTTACATTACTGATGCATCATCTACACTAACACACACTAACTTGATACCTATATCATAATAATATATCTCATCTATATCCATGAAACGAGAAATAACTAATTTTTAAAGGTTCTTTGCATTACAATTTTATATCATTTTATGTATAGATAATAGGTGAGGTTGCCTTGAATGGTTTTTAGATATATATACATGTATGAAAATATTTTATGTTTTTTCAACTATTGTTACCTCATTAATGGATAGTGTAATAAACTATGATAATTTTACTTTTTCTTTCAAATCCATCTTTTCAATCATCACAAGACATTTCACCATTTCCAAATCACTATTATCTGACCAATGTGATTGTGAAATGTTATGACATCCATTATGATGAAATAAAATCTTATAATCTAAAAAATTAGGTATTGGTCTACCTCTTTTTAGAATTGATAAATAGTGGATAACTATATATTTTTGGCATGTAGATTCAACTGAGAAACTTTTCTAAATTGAACTATAATTGTTCATCTTTTATCAATGAGTTGTCATTGATGTTTTTTATTATTTTCAAGATTTGTTGCATAACATTAATGCATGCATTCATTTTCATTTTTTGATTTCACTATTATTTTGGTTTGTCCATATGTTTATTTTATCGAAACATATATTTTTCCACAATGTTTCTCAATTATGTCCAACTTAAGTTGCATTTTTTGGTCCTTTCCAAGTTTCTAACTACATATTATACATTTACATTTTGTCAATGTGTTAATACTATTTTATGGATCTACATGTTCAATTAATGTATATTTATATTCATAATCAAACTTAAATGACCTTATAATTATCCATGTACTTTTATTCTTTCACACATATATTTTAGTATTGTTTTCAAATAAATTTTGTGTTAGATGAGTATAAATATTATCTAATATTAGGCTCTCATCATCGGAATCATTAATGTCTTCCATACTCTTTTTTATTGAATTATTTTTTTGATTTAAATTTTATACCAATGTTTTTATTTCATGAGATCTAGAAAATGTTTGTAATATCTCCTCCCCATCTAGTTTGTGACTATCATTTGGTGTGGCCATTTCATATGCAAGTACATCTTCTAGTGGAGGCATATATTGAAAAGGGTTATCAATATGTTTTGAATTAAAAATGGTTGTAGACCTTATAATTAAGATTGAATCTTAATATAAAATTATAAATAAATAACAATACAATAAATCATTTAATATTTAATACATATGTTTGGTGTCTAGATAATATAAGATAATAAGTAATTGTTTTGTTAAATTTCCCCACTCCCTTAACATTTATAGTAGAATCCATAGAAAAACACCTTTATTAAAATGATAGAATCATATATGATTAGATGGAATATAGGAGGTCATTCATAAACATAAATAATTGAAAAAAATATAGGTGATTGATAGTAAATGTAGATGATTAATAGTAACTCTAGGTGGTTGATACTAAATGTAGACAATCGCCAATAAAATATAGATGATTGATAGAAAATATAGACAATTTAAATTGATATAAATGATTGAAAGAAAATGTAAACAATTTCCAACAAAATGTAGATGGTTGACAATAAATCCATATCATTTATAGTGATGAAGATGATTGACAACAAATTTATATGATTTCTAATAAAATGTAGATGATTGATAACAAATGTAGATGATTAATAATAATGTATATGATTGATAACAAATGCATATGATTGACAACAATTGTATACAATTATGAGAAAATACATATGATTTAATGTGGTCAGTGTCTAATAGTATAAATAGTGGAGATTTCACCCAAATTGACTTTTGATGTACTAGTGAAATACATTTATACACATGTAATTGATTTTAAATAGTAGGTGATCCAACCCTAAAAGTTAACTCACACCCCAAAACTTTATGTGATTCAATGGTGTTGAATACCCCACTAAATCACCACATGTTGATTTATAAAATTAGAATATTCATGAATTAACAAAAAATTACCACTAAAATTTTCCCTTTGTATCACATCAATAAAGCAAATATTGTCTCATTTATTCACATTTTCTATATACATAAAACATAATTACAATGTCAATTAAAGTGAAATATAACATAACCATGGAAAAATAATAAGCATCAACATCCATATTCTGATAAAAAAAATCTACATCTAGCATCAACTCAAAATAGAATTAGCATCACATATATGAAAGGAATATTAGAGTCCATGTACAACATATAAATAGGGAAATGAATGTCATATATATCTCAAAATCAAGTTTTTATATATCACAAGAATATATACATCTCCTACATATCAAAATTTTGTATCTAATAAAATGTCATCTCTAAATTTGTCCATCTTAGGGAGGAATTTGGTCAAAACTCTACCTTGTACATAGTACTGGTGGATGCACTAGCGGTGTCCCCATCAATTTTTATTATGGCATGGGTTATACCACTAATCTCTTTGAGGTTGTCATATGTCATGACCTCAAAATATAGATGGTCATTTAAATCTATGTATATTATCTAAAAGAATGAGCCCTTTCCTTTGCTAGTATAACTACCTCATATAAAAAAATTTAGTAATCCACCTCATTCTTCACCTATAGGGTGTCAATCTTCACCCATAGGGAATCATCCTCAGCTTGTACCACATTAGCTAGTGGCATGGCCAATCCTTGATCAAATACAATCTATTAATCCTCATCTTGCTCCCCACCAAGCCTCTAAACATATTCATGTGCTCAATCTCAATCTGCATTAGCTTTATCTTACTGATTATTATCATAAACTTTTCTTCTTGCATTATGATTTAGCCCTAAGGGTGGTCATCTGGGTAACATTCCCTCTCAATGTTACAATCTCTTATCTCAAGTTTTAATAATACCCAATATCCTCTTGGTCTCCCCTAGGATATCACCATCTCATCATGTATCCCTATTACATATTGCTCAAAACCAAAAATCTTTGTTAATCTAGAAGTAATCTCCCTTTATAATCTATCTATTAGGGCCTAATCCTATGTTGACCAGGTGGTCCCTAAGCCCTTAACTCATATGTACCCTACCTAGATCCCTTAGTTATATCATTTATCATCTTTGTGTCTAACTGAAGACCTTATACTCCATCTCTATCCATGGACCCATCCTAGCTATCCTTAGTATTTGATCTTGAATATAACACTATGGGTGTAAATTATGTGCCTAGATCCTATAAACCTTGATGTACAACCTATTGCACTAGGATATGTACTATATACTATGTAATTTTTTACATAAGAACCTATAAAATCTATTGTGGAGGAGTCTATGGCACAACCTACTACACCAAGGCATGTACCTATTCTTGTCCATATGGAGGACCCTATGGTGGTGCATGCCTCTATTTAACCTTCCTCTAGTGTTATCATTGTTGTTAAGGTTAGGGTCATGTCAATTATGTATGCACATATCTTACCCACCATTTTTCATATGTGTCTATCATGCTAGTATTTACTACACCTCCTATTTATACACATACCACTCATTGAACACCTAGATAGATCTTGATCACCTTTATCCTCAATATGGGTGGCCCCCACTCCTTAATCTCTTGTCTAACATGTCTAAAAAAGTATTGGTCCATTAGGTACATCCTATTGGAACCCAAATTGTCATTGTACTTGATCAATCTTATCTCACTTCACTATGAAATCATTAATCCATGTGATGTAGCATGGTGTGATCATATACCAGATGATGAATCCATCCTATACCTAGACAAACTATACTATCATAGATGGATGACAGATAAATTACCCATCCACCATCTCATATATGGACCATCAATAATAATACAAATCCCCTTTTTTACCTCATATTTCAGCCCATGTCTAATACCAACCCAATTCCCATGGTTCCTAGGCCCTTCATTACTTCCTCTGATCAATTTGTCACTCTATAGAAATATGTACCTAGGCCTAAACCTATATAAATGTACTTATCCCAATATTCTATCCACTTTGATATAATACCATGTGAATATCATGATATAATTGAGCCAATACCATGGGGCCCTATACAAAGTAGGTGATCGAGTCCAACATATCTTATACCACTCTTATCAAGTCAATCTAGAAGAACTACCTACTCTTGTTAGGTAGTAAGAGACCATTAACAATCACCATTAAAATCACCACCTCTCTAGGAACTAACACCTATGGTGATGGATGAGGATCCTATCCCTAGCTCTATATAGTACTACTACTTGTCCCTATCCTCCAACCCCTCTTGGGGTTATTACAACTACTGCCATAGCTCCATCACCACCACCTCTGGGAATGACATATGGTGGGAATTTTAGGTCCTTTAAGGCATCAATATTTATGGTTAACATCAATATTTATGTCCCTACTATCAATTATTATATCTATGATACTAATCAAATCCTCCAACATGGATAGCCTACCATGCCATATCCATTGGATCCTAAGACCTTGAATTAATAGTCATAGAATCTACCACACAGCCTCAAGAGTCATCATGGCCTCATATATTATAAGGTGTAAGTTCAATGTATTATAATGTCAAGGCTTAGTTAACGTTGACAAGTAGGCTCTATCAACTTTAATCACTGGCATTTGTGTCATGTGAAGTAGCCCCATTATCTTTAAGAACATTGCCATCTCCTTGACCATAATGTCATGACAATGTAATACTCATGATTTTTACTCCTAAATTTTCACAATCTCCACTTGCACTTTCATATCATAATGCAATTCAAATTTACTTAATTTCCTATCTATTTCTACAAGTTGATCAATATTACCACATTATTCTAATTTTAGACTTAGTAATTTATTCTTCTACCCTAACTAACCTTTTATTCTACTTGCTTTCATTTACCTTTGGGTAATATCACCATTTTATTAGAAATAGCACTATTTCATAAGGTGATCCCAAATTTATACAAGATTTTCCCATCATTTTCTATGGTCTATTTGTGTTCTCACCATGTTTTGGACATTCTCATTGATTAGTAGGATAATCCTACTATTTAACTAGTTCACCATTTCAGGCAATTTCCACCTAAAAAGTTGACCTCATTATTTTCATAGCACTTTCACTATTTACATAATTTTTTGTTAAAAATAAAATCATCCTCATTTAAAAATTTCTAATTATTTTGGTAGTATAACTTAATCTGTCATGGCCTCACTATTAAATTGGTGATATCACCATTTACACAAGTGACCTCACCATTTTCATTTTTTCTAAATGGTGAGTTCTCTGATCCATGAATTTTCAAGGGGAATTAAATATTATTAATGACTAATTTTACCAAATAAAAAAGCACTTATTGATTCCTTTCTCCCTATCAGTCATTAAAAATCTTTTAATGCTTGCCAAAATGCCTATGATGTAGAATATGAACTATTTTATTCACTCTTGTTACATGAAAATCTAGAGCTCCAAGTTTTAAAAGGGGGATGGTAAAAATGATTTGTTTTCACCCCCCATAGGTAATTTTATAGCCATAATTTTTAAATCCCCCCTACCACTATTTTTATTCATTCTACTTCTCATGAGTCTTATTTTTAGCTCCTTTATATATTTCTCATCCCTTTTTTCTTCTAATTACTCCATTTTTTTAGCCTTTTCTATTGAAACATGTTTCATTTTATTATTTAAAAGGTCTCATCCATCACATGTATTTTTTGGCCATACCCCTGAGGGGGTATCATAGGCCTCCCAAACTTGGTTTGGGGCATTTTTGTGAGCTCATTTTTCTAAAACTCAAGAAAATTTAACAAAAAGTAGGAATGAAATCGTTTATTCTAATTATGATCATTTTTAGTGACCTTTTTATTATTTGAAAAGTCTTTGATTCTTATACATGTCTCTCCATGTCCTTTCAAATAGGGGGAAATGTAGACATTCAAATTTTACCACTTTAATGTCAAAATTGCAAGTTTGCAGACTTTATATAATAACATACAAACTAGACCAAATACCATGAAAATGCTTAATTCATTTTCACATGTCACATGAAACTCCTAAATCATATTAGTGCACACATGACTATGGAAATACACCATAACCAATTATAAACTTTTTTTTAAATCAATACAAATCAAATTATCAATTTTTAAATAACATTTTGGGGTAATTAACTGGAATAAATATTCAAATTTTGATATTGCATAAAGCACCCAAAAAATGATTAGGATTAATTGGCCTAAATAAATGAAATTAAATGGCTAATTATAAATTCCATAAAAATGGGCTAACATCTAATTATGTCATATTCAAATATTCAATAAATATCTAAATCATGACATCATTGAGAAAGTTGAAAATGACTAAGAAATTAATACAAACAAATATCATGATTAAATTAATCCATGCCTCATTAATGTAACCTCTTTCAAAAATATTTATTGAATTTTTCTCTAAAACTGAATTATATTATATCTACTCATCTTGATCTTGATCCAAAGGCCATAATCAATTGATGCATAATCCATTTTAGATAGTGTTGGGATATATGTTAATGGCTTTTACATTGTGACATTGACAAATAATTTGATCTCTAAATCTAGACATAATCATGTATGTGAGTTGGATTTGAAGGATATTCCATGAGGAAGGTATAAATCTACTTGGTTATGCTTTCTATTTGTTCTGTGTTTCATATACCTTTCCCAATCTGAGGAATCATGCTTGGGAGGTTGTGTTTTATGAATTTGTTTATATCTTGAATACTAAAAAAATAAACTAACACTCTCTTTTAATTGTGTTTTACAATGACCATATGAATTCCAAGTCATAATTTAGATGGAGGAGTCTTGATGTTTTTAATTTTAATGTGTGACACTAATTTGGATTAGGGAAAATTATAAAACATGGCACTAATAATATGGGTGCATCTAGGTTATAATTTTTATGGTATTTTTAGTAGGCAACAATAGATAATGGGACTTATAATATTATTTTCAAGCTTGATATTGACAAGTTTCTAGTACTAGCCCATGTATCTTCTACACTAGATATTACATCACCTACCTCAAGTGAGATGGTGGGCATAGGTTACAACATTGAGATGTGTGACTAGGTATCCTAGACTAGATATTATCTATAGGTATTAGGTGATATGGGCATTATACTTGGGTGAAATGGATAGATGATCATTATGGTCATCCATAGTGTGAGCTCAAAGTCTAGGTGAGGTGAAAAGGCACTAAACATGTTAGGTATGGCCACAAAAATTTGTATGGGTTTTAGGATATTTTGGGTTGCCCCATCCAATATCACCACTAACCTTACCATTATATAGGGTGAGGCACATGAGAGAGTTAAGTGGGATAGGAGGACAAGAGCCACCATTAGAGGTTCTAGTGTTGATACCTTATCATATTCCTTAGTATTTTAGGAGTAAATAGAAATTTATATTGGTGGTATAGGTATAATAATTAGTATATATTCATAGGATACTTGTACAAGATATCTCAGATGAGTTTATGTCAAATGTAGCATAAAAATTTCCTTAGACATGGTTAGTTTAATAGCACTAGTGGGCAGAACATCAGAAAGACCTAGTATTATAATGAGAGGGATGGGTGGTATCCTTTTGGGATATCTTATCGTATGGTGGTGGGGATGACAGTTTATTTGATGATAAAGGGGATAAAGAGACTATTATCATAGATGGCACAAATCCTAGTAAATGATGGTTATAATTATATCACTTCATTTTCTAGATACATAGGCATATTATATGATATTTATTTTATACCAACATGCCCAAAATTTAAAAATATTAGGACCTTGAGACTTTAGCTAAAATTGTTGTCACATGCTAATTGATTGTATGTTACTAGTTAAAAAGATATATATTTATTTTAATTTGATTTGAAGTTAAAATGAATTCTAATATGTTTTAAACCTGTTGTAGGTGAAAATGAATGTCAATTACATAAAAATAGATGATCAATACATCAAAATAATTTTCAATATTGAACGAAGAGATAAACTTTGTTTGGAGGAAAAATGTTCATGTACAATTTTTCATAAATGGTCAATCAACACTTTTTAGCACAATATTAGAGAGATCAAATCAAATTAGATCAGTTTAAAAACATTCATGAAGGAATTAATATGTCATAGGAACATAATGGTTTAATATTTTTAGTCACATGAGTTTTAAATCAAAATTTATAGCCACACAAAATCACCCTACCAAGTAGATTTGGTAGTTTTCATACTTAGCCAATTTTCTATCACGGTTGTCAAAATAGGTTGTGAGTACTATTTCATGATAAATTTTGAAAAATCAAATAAAATAGGATAAGGGTAAAATTTTACATGAATAAATATAAATATAATTAAAACACATTGGTTCAGTATTCACATTAAAATAATTTTTTAATCAAAATTTATGGCTCCATAAAATCAACATATCAAGCAGACTTGGAAATTTATGTACTTAGCCAAATTAATTATTTTGACCTAGATAATATTATTTGAGATAAATAATATTAATTAAAGATATAAATATTTATTTAAAATTATAAAAAAATATCTAAAGGTCAGTAAAATTTGGAGGAACAAGTCATCTAAACTTATTTTTAAGTGGATATTAGTTGTTAAAAATAAATAAAGCATGCAATTTGGATGAAAATTCAATGCAAGTTTTTATTTATTTTTAGTGGAGATAAAATTAGGACTATAGTTAACTCTTCATGTGAACTATGCATTAGTGGATTTTGTCTACGTAGTTTCATTTTAATAATTTGTATTGAACTCATTAATTTTTTAGGATAATTTTGGTTTTTAAGATTAATAATAAATTATGAGAAGTTATCTTTAACTTGATCTATGTGTGTAAATCTTCATTCTTCTCCAATTATATGGATTATGTAAGATAGACCATCATTATATTGTCTTAGTTATTTATTATGTACATGAGTTATCTTTTTAATATAGCTATTCATTTTGAGCTATAGCTTATTTGAATTCCTTTTATATATTAATCATAATCCCCCTTTGTATATCTGTAAAAGTAATCTTACAAATGTTGAAACCTTTGATTATGTATGTTTGAGTGTACTATATTATTTGTTTCCTTTGAATCCTTAACTATGTTTTTTTGCTAGTGTGTTATAGTAGCTTGAAATAAGTATTAGTTTCTGATTTCTTGTCTAAATCTTGGTTAAGTGCTATTGCTATATATATATATATATATATTATTATCTCATAAAAATCTACTATTATATATATATATATATATATATATATATATATATATATATATATATAATAGTATCTCATAAAAATCACAAAAAGATGGAAGAATAGGGCAGAAAAAGAGCCTATTGATAACTATATATATATATATATATATAGTTATCAATAGCCTCTTTTTCTGCCCTATTCTTCCATCTTTTTGTGATTTTTATGAGATATATATATAAGTATCTCATAAAAATATACTATTATATGTACGTATGTATGTATATTCTTGGATGTTAATTTGATATATATATATATATATATATATATATATATATATATATATATATATATTATTGGATGTTGATTTTATCACTTGGGTGAATTTACTTTGAGGGGATGTAGGTCATATGCAACTATTCCACCACTTGGTTAATCTAAAACTACATACCTATTATATGCACCTAAATTTACTCATTTTAATAATTCTATTAATCCCACTAGTTTAACCCATTAAACCATATTCTTATCGAATTGACTAATAAATTAATTCCTACACAAATTTTCCTACTCTCCATGAACCTTACCATACCCTTGCAACCAATTAATTACCCCATTAACCCACTAACTTGCCTACTTAGCTACTAATCTACCCACTATCCCACTTGACAATTTGAAATTCATTTTTATTCACCAACCCCATAGCTACCCTACCACCCCATCCTTTCCTAGACTCTTATGAACCCTAAACCTCATTAACTCCCACCTAAGCCTCCATTATCCATAAACTATTAAATAAACCTCTAAAACTAAGGAAGCTCCTCCAAAGTTCTAGAAGTCTCTAAACTAGAGGCTTCTAAAATAATTTAAAATTCCCTAAATTATACTCCACCATATTATATAAACCATGCTTGGTATATGAAAAATATAACTTATAAATTCATAAGCCTCTATTATACTCTCATTATCAGCCATTGTTTAGCATCTACATGCTCTTGTCAATCTATCAAACAAGCCAAAGAAGCCATTAAAGCCATTTGGAAATTTAAGTCAAGAAATCCATAATCCAATCATTTTGCATTCAAATCAGATTGAAGATCTTGGAAAGTAGTTCTAATGGACAAAAATATGGTAAGAATTTCATTTTAATTTTTTGTTATTCTTTTATCCCCTCCTTTGATGTTGTTTGTGTTCTTGGGTTTTTATTACTAAATATATTAATCTTTTAAATAATATAAAATAAAATCACACATTGGAAACCATGATGGGAGATACCCATTTAATCTAACCTTTTGTGCTTGTTAAAAGTGAGTTGGTAATTTATAGGCATGTTTGAATGAAGAACAAGATCCATAGTTGGGCAAAACATCACGTATAAGTAATCAATGATATTGACCTAAAAATAGTGATATGATAGTAGTATTTTTATCTATATTTAAGTGATATTATCCTAAATATTAATTTTACCACTAATAATTTGTCCTTTTGGTAGGTTTTTACTTTTTATAAATACCACTACTTCATGAATCATGATATTGTAAATTTAGTTGCAGTTTTGCAAGTTTTTGTTTTTTTAAATAAAAATAACTAGTTTTTTACTAATTTATCTTAGCCTCTATGGGTATATATCACCTATTTATATATTTCAAGAGTGGGGTTCTCATTATTTGTGTGTAGGAGAGTAGGACTAGTCCAACTTTTATTGCTTGGGTACTAAGACACAAAAATACCCCTTTGAGAATCATAACATTACCATAAAACTAGAGGTATTGCACTTGTGAATTATAATTTTGTGTTTTATTTAAAACTTGTTAAACTAACCTGCTAAATATATAACCTATAAGTTGTATATTTGTTAAAATTTATTTCTATCTATAGGAAAATAATTGGCCTTATAAATCCCTTTGGCAGCTTAGCTAAGTGATTTAAGCACTAGAGTATTTTTGCTAACTAGATTTTAGTGGGTTTTTATGTAGTTTATTTTGTGGTGTTAGTAGGGAGAGTAAAACAAGGATCATCTGAAAAGAAATAAATTATCCTTATGCCTTGTGTTACTTTTTTCAATACCACTAATTTTAAATATATGATTTTGTAGTAAACTCAGTGATATTATCCTAAACTAAGTGATATTATGATTTATTAATATTATTTGATTTATCAATGTCTGATAATTATTTTAACACTAGTCTAAGCATCATTTAAATAGATAGGAATCCTTTTATTTAGCATCTTTGTGTATTTTTTGTTCATCATGCACTAATTAATAATAGGTTCAAAATCTTGTATTTGTCTTTTAAACATGTTTTTGATATAAACAGTTGTAAATAAGCTTGCAATGGTGATCTATAAATATTTCCTAAACATTTATATTAGTCTAAAAGTCTGAATTACAATTTTTTTTATTTCCTTCAATATCACCACTTTCAAATTTGTATTTTTATATTAAAAGTCATGATTTTGCCTAAATTTGTATGTTTTTAAGGTATTATACAGTTAACTATCATGGTTAACTACTTATCCATAATATTATGACTCATGAATAGTAATTTTACATAAAATTTGTGGTATTATATTCTTTGGAAGTGATATTGCATTGCATTGATTGTGTTTTTGTGGTTTTGTATGAAATCAATAGTTTTGCTTAAATCAAATTGCTAACTCATGTCTTGTAGGACCTTTCAAGACTAAGGCACTAAATTTGATCTTATAACCCATATGCTTACAAGATGAGTTTCTATATTACTTATTTTCATCCTTTTTATTGTATACATCTTATATTATGTGGTTTGTTTTCTTTTCATTTTCCTCACATAGGTAATTAATTGGGTAAAATTGATCTTACATGCCTATGTGTTGGCCCATTGAGTCCAGGATAGCATGTGATGTGGAATTCATCCCCATGCATGGGATTAGTTATTATTGGTTGGTCTCATGGATTTCATCACCATGTATTTTACTAAGCTCTATGTTTTAGTGGAGTATAAATATCAAGGATAGTTGTCATTATGTTGAGTTATTGACCCCATATAGGTCATCTATGAAGGGGAAGAGTTAACTCTCTAAACCAAGAATTAGATAACACCCTATATAAATTTGGGCCCCATGTACTTTTACATATCTCAGTAACTCCCTTAGAAACATTCATGTAAACCTATCATAGGACCTATTGATCGTAACAAGCATTTTGTGTCTAAAGTCAAGATCAGCACCCAAGTTACTATCAAGTACAGATAGGGTCTAGAGGGTTTGGTTGATTATGTAATGGGTCATCAACCTAAAATATCACCCATTAATCCATTAGATGGTGTAAATTTTGGGTTACACACCCATTCAATTGACTAAATTAGGACTTTTGATTGAGCATGTTATTTGAGTGTTATGTAAAATCTTGTGTTATTTATGAACTAAGTCAGCCTATCCCATTTTTAAAAAAAACACCTAAAAACCCCTAGGATAAATCCCATTTTATAATAAAACAAACCACCCATTTCATATCACTATTCACACCTTTGGATATAAAATTTCTCTTGAAATCAAACCTTATTGGCCATCCATCACTTTCTATCTTGATCATCACTTATTGACTAGACATTATCAATATACATAACCTTGTTAGGTTTTATTATAGTACCCATAATTTCATACTCACTACCTCTTCATCCTTAGCACCATCTAATCATCACCTTGTTAGTGTGAAGGTTATTTAGTCACTTCATCTCCTTGGTATTTTTTCTAAATTAAATCCTTATAAGTTTTTAGCTTTGGAAGTGTTTATTTATTCCTCATATCCTCCCAAATATAAATCCAAGTCACATATAAATCATCTCTCTTGACCACTCTTAGTTTTGGTTTAGACAAAATTAGTATCCAAATTCACCTTCTCTCTCATCACCCCACATTAAAAACACACTTAATCACTTTTCTTCCATCACCCTTGTCATCCATTATGCCTATCTAAACTTGTGCCCAAATTCTTATAATAGGACAAAGATCTAACTAGGATAATGACTTATTTGGAAACTTATTTTATTTAAATTAAGATAATGATGGTATGCATAGTGACATGCATACTCCAAGAGAGGAAGATCAATTCATAAATAACTTCTTTCATAGTGATGAGGTTAGGGCCCAATTTGATCAATATGTCTATGAAAATCATGATCAAATCCTAGCTCAAGTCATTTTAATAGGGTGAAAACCACCCCTAACTTTGATCTAAACTTCTTACAACACCTAGTCTATCTTTCTACTAGGCCCAACACTCCCCATCATTACACCAATACCAATTAGGATCATGAAGAGGACATCCTTGTAGATCATGAATAAGATCATAAAGAATAACAAAAATAATAACCACTCTAAAATAATCACATTTAGGATAATTAGAGATGAACACCCTAGAATATTGGTTAGATCAGATAACCCAATAAATCAACTCCCTGGCCTCACAATTTTTATCACAAAATCAAAGACCTTCTTCCCCAAGTAAAAATGTCTAAAACACTAACCTTAATCATTATATACCTCACACTAGTCATTATTAAACCTCTAATCCCCTCACAGATCCATATTTTTCTCAAGAGTTTAATATAGTTAAGTAAACTCTTCAATAGATGGATCCTAATACACAAGCAATGAGGTACAAGTATGAATATTTTTGTACATCCCTTTTAGATATGATCATTTTACAAGTACCTTTCCCACCAAATTTTGAGGTTCCAAAATTTGAAAAATATAGAGAAAAAGGGGAACCATAGTATCATGTCCAATAATTCTATGTGGCATGTCATGAGGTTACCTACAATGATGCTTATCTCCTTAGGCTTTTCCCTAAAAGTCTCATAGGACCTACATTAGAGTGGTTTATGCATTTGCCAAAAGGGTTTATATCCTTTTTGGAGAGTTGACTAAAAAATTCATGAGCTACTTCTCTTTCAATATTGAGTATGATATATCCATCATATATCTTTATAAAATGGAAAGTCTAGCCTCCTTCCTATAATGATGGAAAAGTTTGGCAAATCTATTCCATTATACACTTCTAGAAAAGGAATTGGCCAAAATATTCATCGACAACCTCAACACCTAATTTAAATATCAATTAAATATAAAATATGATAAATATTTTGATGAGGTCATAGAAAGGGGATCCAAATTGAGAAGGCCCTTATTGAAAAAGGTATAATAAAATTAAATAATCAAAATGAACAAAGCCATAATCTAGGAGGTTATTTAAGTCAATATTGGAAAAAAATAAATTCCTAAAATAATTAAATTAGGGGAAATTCTTACACGTAAGGAGTGAAAAATTCTTATTGAGTTGTTTGAAGATTTTATATATGTCTTTTCATGGTGTTATTTGTACATGTTGGGGCTCAATCTATCCTTAGTAGTGCATATTTTATTATTCCATCCTAATGCAAAAATAATCAAGAAGAAACTTTTCAAGATGCACCCTAAGGTGCCTCTATTAGTTAAACAAGACTTATAGAAATTCTTGGAGGCCAGATTTATCTAACCTATTAATTATTCTAACTAGATATCTAACATTGTTCATGTGGCCAAGTCATAAGGTGGGATCTAGATTTATACTAAATTCTAGGATATCAACAATGCATGTCCAAAAGATGACTTTACCCTACCAAAGATAGACATGATTATGGACTCCATCATAGGTTATGAAATGTTATCCCTCATGGATGGATTTTGGGATATAATAAAATCAAAATTATGCTTGAGGATTAGAATAAGACAACATTTATTACTCCATGGGGAATTTTTTTTTACCAAGTAATGCCTTTTGGTCTCAAAAATGTAAGTGCTACCTATCAATAGGCAATGCCTACCATATTTCATGACATGATGAATGACATCATTAAATATTATGTAGATGATATTATTGGAAACTCAAAACTTCGTACAGAGAATCATGTGGTTCTAAGAACAATATTTTAGCACCTTCATGAATATAAAGTTAGATTGAACCTAAATAAAATTGTGTTTAGAGTCACCTCAAGAAAATTATTAGGGTTCATAATGTTTAGGAGAGGAATTAAGGTTGATCTAGCAAAATTTAAAGCAATTATGTATATGCCTCCTTAAAATCTAAAGTAGCTTAGGACCTTCAAGACAAATTATAAGCCATCCATTAGTTCATTTCCTAATTATTATAAAAATTTCACCACTTCACCCATCTCTTGAAGAAGGGGACTCACTTCAATTGGAACTCTAAATGTCAATAGGACTTCGACAATCTTAAGTAATATCTAGTCAAGCCTTTGGCATTATCACCACCTATCATGAGAAGGCCTTTGCTTTAATATATCTGTAATACCTTTTGTAATAGGGGCTCTTCTAGCACAACATAATAATGAAGGTAAAGAGTGGGAAATATATTATCTCAACTGAACATTGATTTAATATGAGTTTAATTATACCCCTATCAAAAAGACTTGCTTGTCATTATATTTGTATCCCAAAAACTTCATAATTATATGATCAATAGCCAAATTTATCTCATATCCAAAGTTAATCCTCTTAAGTACATGCTCTCAAAATCTACCCTCACTGATAGGATGGCCAAGTGGATAATTTTGTTAAGTGAATTTGATATAGAATACATAAATAAAAAGGCCATCAAAGGAAAATTAATCATGGATCAACTTGTATAAGAACCCCTTACAAATATCAAGCCCCTTATCATAGCCTTTCTTGATGAGTCTATATTGACTATTGTAGAATCCAAAAGCTATAAATTATATTTTGATGGATCTTTCAACACACATGGGTCAAGAGTAGGTATCGTTTTGGTAACCCTAAAATATGACCTCATCTCTAAATACTTTTGTCTTACTTTCCCATAAACCAACAATATTTATTAATATGAGGCCTTAATTCCTAGTCTTCAACTAGCTATTTAATGGAATATATATCACCTTCAGGTATTTGGTGATTCACAGTTGATTATAAAATAAGTGAATGCGGAGTTTCAAATAAAGGATGATAAATTTCTTCCTTATAAACAATTGGTGGATCAGTTAAAACAAAATTTCCAACCCATTACATTTGATAAAGTACTAATGGTAACTAATAAGGTAGCCAACTCTATGGAAACTATTGGGTCTTTAATCAACCTTCCATAAGATGTCCTTGAAGTTAATTTTAGAATTGATTATTTGATATTACTGGCTAATTAATCCATGGCTCATTTTTTAATTTGTGTCATTCCTGATCCTAGTCTACCCTAGTATCAGGACATATATACTTATCTCCTTGATAATATCCTTCCACCAAACCTAAATCATCACCAATGTAGGACCTTTATCTATCACACATACCAATACACCATCCTTTACAAAATTCTCTATCGGTGAGGCTATGATGGTACCTTATTGAGATGCCTAACCTTAGAAGAAGATACTCTTGAAATCAAGGAGGTCTATGATGGTATCTATGGTGACCATGTTAGTGTAATGGACATAGCCAAGAAGTTCTGTAAAATTAGATATTATTGGCTTATAAAGATCAATATGCCTTTCAATATGTATGCAAGTGTGTAGCATGTCAAAAACATGGTAATCTTATTCATGCCCTTGCATAAAATTTGAAACCTATAATGAGCCTTTGGCTATTTTCCATTGGGAATTATATTTTATTGGAAATATAAATACAACATCATCTGATGGGCACAAGTTTATAATCACAAATATGGAGTAATTTACAAAATGGGTTGAAGCTATGTCACTTATCTACACCACAAGTTTCTAGATTTCAAAATTTATTCTGAATTAGATCATTTACCATTTCAGCATTCCAACCAAAATCTTGTTAGATAATAGAAATTATTTTAAAAATCAAGAAGTTGAAAATCTGTGCAAATGTTATCATATTGAGTAGCACTTTTCCACACCATACTATCCCTAGGGGAATGGAAAAGTTGAAACTACTAACAAGACACTTCTCAAGATTATAAAGAAAATAATCAATGATGTAAGTAGGAACTATCATTTATAATTATACCCTTCACTTTGGTCTTATATTTTTAGTGTCTAAACACCTACTAGAGCTCCTTTGTACTCTTTGGTCTATGGTACATAATCAATCTTGCCCATAGAAGTGGAATTCCCCTTATTATGCATTTATTTTTTAGGCACCATTACCAACCATAATATCAAATAAGAAAGGCCATAATATCTATAAATTTTAGATGAAAAACATCAAAATAATTTGAATCATCTTCAAGCATATCAAAATAAGCTACAATGCCAAAATTTCAAAAAAAATCCAATCCTAAGAAATTGATTTCAGTGATCTAGTACTTAAGAAGAATCAAAAGAATACCAATGCAAACTAGGATAAAAAGGTTAAATTTGAATCAAACTAGCTTGGTCCCTAAATTGTTATTGCAAAATTCATATTGGGTACCTATAGATTAACCACACTTGAAGGTGATGAGCTCAATGATCCTATGAATATCATGAATTTGAAATGTTTTTCATACTAAAAAGGCTTTAAACACCTTTGTATATGATTCCTCACTCTTAGGGGCATATCCATTCCCATTCTACTTCTCCCTTTCATTCCACTCCATCATTCTCTAATTGACCCTAGTCTTAAGAGTGGGTGTATATTACATGTTTAGGTAGAATTAGGGGATATGAATTTCAAGTTGGGGGCAATTCATTGCTATATATGTAAGGGTAAAATTTTTTGAGGAGTTTTCCAAAATTTCTCCATTCACTTTTGATATATCCTCTATCCTATTTACACCCTCATACATATCCTAATCGCATCCTCCTTGATGATTATGTTTCCTACTAGCCTCAACTTGCATCCATCCTTGTCTATCCATATCCATTTCTAAGCAATGATCCACAAAACCCCACTAACATCATCATTATTTCATACTCACATAATATTATTACTCTAGGATCCATCATTCACTCTACAAATGAATTTTGATCATTCATTCTAGGCCCCACCAATGGTTGTTTCTAATTATATTGGATCCTTGTCTCAATTGTGATACAAACACTTTTGGGCATAATTCACCACATATACATATTTTACTTTGTTTTTAAGTCCATTATATATAATCATTTCCTTATATTTTTTATTAAAATCACATGTACATAAATCAACCATCATTACCCTAGTCTATTTTGTCTACAATGGTGTGTATTGTTTTTATCTTTTAATATGTGGGTATGTGTGTTATTATTTTTTAAGTCATAAAGTTTTGTAAATATTTGTCACAATTATTAAAAGGGTCTTATTATTTTATCTTTTCATATTTTATTCTTTTGATAAAATGGGGACAAGGATGGTCTAAGTAACTACCCAAGCTTAACAAATTGGGCAAGTCACCCAAAATGGAGTTCCCATGCACTATGATTTCCATACACCCTCGACCACTATCATGTTAGTGACACACATCTAATCACATCTACAATATTAAATTTGATTACCTACATCACTAATGGCTTCATAATTCCCCTCCATCCCATCCCCCTGATCAAAATGCCATCCAATATAATCATCCTAACCTATTATCTCATTGCCACCCATCTCCTTGGTGTAGGAAGATTTTTTCCCTACAATAATTTATGAGAACACAAAACTAACAATAATGGACTAGTTTATTATCACATTGATCAAACCTATTTCATGATATTTTATCATCACATAATCATAATCCATAACCATTTCATTTTAATATATAATCTAAAACATCTCATTATTCTTAAATCACATCACAATAATCCATAATTAATTATCACAAGTACCATTTCTCAATATTCCCATCACAACATCATATAATCAAATGCCTAAACATGTAACATCAATCTCTACTCAATCACTCACATAACCTCATAATCATAATCATCAAATCACATAAATGGAGCATAATCATCAAATCACATATGCCTACTAATCACATCATCCATCTCATTATAACAAAGTCATAATGCATCACATCATTTATCCCAAAAAATCATAATCATATACAATAGTCCATAATGTCCACATGAAGTCCATGTCAAAATATATAAATATAAATATGGGCCCTATGGGCATCAATGTTCTAAAATAAAAAAATATCCATTACAAAGTACAAGTCTCATTGATCATAAAATATTGACTACATTCCAGGTGGTCCCCTCAAATTCTGGTGCACTAACTTCAAATAACTAGCTCTAAATGTAGCTACATGTCACTTAGGTGGCACTACTACCTCATATAGGTCTCTGTATTATTGAGCCTCCCATGTAAATCACATGATATTTCTCATAATCCCAGCCATCCCCCTCTTTGTCATAGTTGCATCCCCCTCCTCTTTGGCCCTCTTGGCCACCCATACCTCTCCCATCAAGTCCCTTACTCAAGTTTGTAACTACCCAACCTAACCTTGTAAATTCATAATTTATGCATCTTGACTCTAGATCTAATTCTATAACACCATTATCTAGGCATCTTTACTCTAGATCTAGGCATCTTTACTCTAGATGTGGCCCTATAAAGTAGTCACCTACCCTTTTTACTCAATGGTATGTCCCTATACACTAGCCAACTAGCCATCCCTCTATGTTAGTTAACCATATAAGTGTTCTCTAATCATGTCTCTCTCTCTCTATAGTAATCTTTGTAATCATTAAGACATGATCCTACACCTCTCTTGAGCTACTCTAATAATGCTTACTCATCCTTTATCAAGGGTGGCTAGGATGGCCCTACCTCATCTCCACCTCCTCTCCCTTCAGCCTATCTCATAGCCATTATCTAACCTCCATTTGAGCCAACCTAATCTCCCCCATCCACATCAATGGCATTAAGAAACCCTACCCATCCTGTGGATCCTATACTATGGATTTAACTCTCCCCACTCGCCTCCTCCCAAGTCTCACCTATGTTGGTATTAGTCTTTGCATAAGCCCCCTCCTCACTCTATCCCATCATCTCAATAGCCTAACTAGATGCATCTATATCCACTAAGTATTATACAGTATTATAACACTAAGATCTAGGATTAGTGTCTATAAATCCCATGTTATTAGGGTAATAATTTCATAATCCATGCGTGTTAATTCCCTATCTACTAGTATCTCCCACTGAGCCTTTTCCCTATCACTATGGGAAAATAGGTGTTCTTCACCCAACACATGATATTGTCTCCCAAACTGATGTTACATCTAGTTAGGTTTATAACACTCAATAATATAATCTTGATACCCTATGAGACAACACTATGTCAACATATGTTGGGTCACATCTACCTCTTTATTCCATCCAAACTGCACATGTCTATATGGAATCCATGTGATGTGCTCTGGATATAAGCTATCCAATGCATTCATATAAAATTAGATCTCCCTCAAATGAGATCTTTGTATCCCTATAATGATGTACCAACCAAATACTATGGGCTCATGGGGTTGTCTCTCTACACATGCACCCAAGGGACACTCTATAGTTATATGCTCCTAACTCTATATCTATAACAATAAAAATGAACCGCAAGCTTATAGCTCCCCTATATGCTCCCATGTGTAATTCTTGATATAAGTGTGTCAATACCACTAGACCAAAGGCAAACACTCTGTAGTCTTGTACCATATCTGACACCACATCTCCAAAGCCTAAATGGAACCACTTTCTACTCTTATTTGGAAAGAGTATGTTGGTTACAAGAGATATCACCACCAACATTAATCTATTGATAGTAACCTCCCTTATGGTGCTATCAATATCTACCCATGCATCTCACACTTTAATCTAAATCCTCCTAACCAACCTCTATACAATCACACTAAGGGTGTGTGATTGTTAATAGATCTTGTGGCATCTTATAAGAAGCCAAAAAATCCAAAACATGTCCTCCAGGGTGATGGTCATCTCTCCCATCATGAATTGAAAGGTACTCATCTTTGAGTGCCACCTATCTACTAAGGCTATGATCAAAGCCCTATCTATATGTACTAATGGCATGGTCACAATGTAATACAAACCAATAAACTCTAACATGTCATACTCCTCTAGTGTTAGTAAGTGAATTTCAAGAAAAACCCAAGGACATTGTAATCAAGATGACATCACTCCTAACTCCCCTTGTACCAATGATGCATCTTATCACTTTATTTTCATCTCATCACATTCTTGTTTAATCATCCTAACACATCACCCAACCCATATATCCATTCCCTTACCCATATACCCCATCAGCTAAAACCCCCTCATCTTATTACCCTAATCTCTAACCTACCTTTACCTAATCCTATTTATCTCCCTATAGCTTGCCCTTGACCTTCATCCCTCTAAATTATCCTACCCTAATCTACCTTCAACCCTATTCACTCACCTACCCTAAGCCATTCAACTCATTTATCCTCCATTTCCTACCTTATTTCTTTCTATCCTATCCATCTAACCCCCATCTTGAGTCCTTATCACTCTCATTCTTGTAACCCATCTAAACCCCTTACCCCTCTAACCTCTATCCTAATATCTTCTTACTTACCTACTTCCCTTAACCAAATATTATCTCAACTAACTCACTCACTCTAATTCCCTATCCTACCTAACTCATTCTTCTCTGTTACCAATTCCCCCTAAGTCCCTACCATAATTTCTGCCACATCATCCTATTCATATCCACCCATTAACTATCCACTCACTCACCCTAAGTCCCTAACCTAACTAACCTTCCTATCTACCCCACCCACCCCCTAAGTCCTTAAACCTTCTAAACCACACCCTAACTCTTTACCCTACCCAACACAATACTACTAAACATGCATTAAGCCCTTACCAAAAAAAATGATAATATCACAACTTGAGTTATGTGGTTTTGCATAACTATGATTATAGCCTCACAATTTTTCAAAATCATGATTCACCCCTTGTAGTATTATAATATCACTAATCATTCCTTGTCGTATTGCAATACCATAGATCATGACCACAATATCATGACTTGTAGGCACAATATCACCATCGAGGGCATTACCCTTAATCCCAATATTTTACATGTGGTTCATACTAATAAAAAATAGAGAAATAAATGCAAAAAACATAAAATCACAAGGCTAGGGATTGATTACATACCGTTGGTCCCACATCATCTAGCCTTTGTTACTCTTTGACCCTCTCTCCATAATGCAATGTGTATGGGATGCAGTCCATGGTTAGCTTCAAAACACTAAATTCAATAATGGTTAAATTTAAAATGACCCTTTTTAGCCCCCCTTCTTATTTTATTCACTTATTTTACCCCTCTTTTACCCTCTATCACCCATTTGACTTATGCTAAACCCATTATCCTACCCTATCAACTAATTTTAATCC